>CAUYRH010083669.1:0-19667 GCA_963574655.1 Perodicticus potto | reverse complement strand
AAAGATCTGCAGTTATTCTAATATTCTTCCCCTTGCAGATTATAGTTTTCTTGAATCTGGCTGATTTCAAAATTTTCTTCTTCATATTAACTTTAGTGAAATTGATTATGATGTGTCTGGGGGATGTCTTCTTCAGGTTGAGTTGTGCTGGAGTTATGAAACTGTTTGCTATCTGTATTTCAGAATCTCTTTGCATGTCTGGAAAGTTCACTTTCATAATCTTATGAAGAAGACACTGTTCTGATGTGGCTTTGTCACTTTTGGGAATCCCTTTAAGGTGAATATTGATTTTCTTCAAATTATTCCAGAGCTCTGTAGGAGAGTGCCATGTTTTTTTCTTCCATTTCTCTTCCTCTTTGAAGGTTTGGAGCAATTGAAAGCTTTTCAATGTCGAAATACTTTCTTCTGCTTGCTCCATTCTGTTTGAGGAATTCTACTGTATTTCTTGGATCTTTGAGAACGGCAACTTCTTGTCTCAATGTGCCAAAATCTTTTTTCATTTTCTCTTTGAATTTGTTAAATTCTTGAGACATCTTTTGGATTACTGCTTAAAATTTTAATTCCCATCTTTTTCTCCTTTTTTTTTTTTTTGATAGATAAACAGACTTAATAGGTTTATTTGATTTTAGTTACAAGGATGAGAAGCTAATGGACTTAAGTAAAAAAATACAATTATGTAGGCACAATGTGAGTTTCTGTTTTCAAAATCAAAAATCACCTGCCCATACATATAAAAACTATGTCTATATTAAAGATCTTGCTTAATGAGTTTCCCTAAACATGGTTAATCAGATTGTGTACTTTATTGATCATTTACTGAATGAATTTCTGAGTGAGATGTCCCTAATTCAGCTGTAAGTCAGTAGGTAAAGTTCAAGAGAGAATATATAACTTACAGGTGTCCTAGTGAGAAAATTTTCTTACAGGTATTTGTGTTTTTACTGACTATTCACGGATAAAGACCCATAGAAATTTCTTTGCACCAAGGTAAGAACATTGTGTCAAGTCCATCAATGAGGAGGCATTGGAAAAGGAGAAACTGTACTTGGAAATACATTGTGGCCAGAGTCCCGTTCCTATCTAATGCTAAATAGAAAGGTTTCTTTTTATTATTTTTTTTTTTTATTGAGTCATAGCTGTGTATAATAATTCAGTCATGGACTACAGTGTGCGGGCTTCACATACATTCAGAGATATTTTTATCAACCTGATTGATACAACATTCATGGTATTTTCTCATTTACTATGTGAAAACATTTTTGATACGTATTTAGAAGTTTTCTCCTGACCCTTCAAATATGCACCACAAGTGTGATCTCACCCTTTATCCTCTCTCCCCACCCCTCCCTCCCCTTCCCTCTCTCTCCCCTTTCCCCATCTTATTGTGCAATAAATGGGTTGTAGCCTTCGCTTGAAAGATATAAATCTGCTTCATATTAGGGGTGTATACATTGGATACTTTTTCTTCCATTCTAGAGATACTTTGCTAAGGAGAACATGTTCCAGCTCCATCCATGTAAATATGAAAGAGTAAAAGTCACCATCTTTCTTTAAGGCTGAATAATATTCCATGGTATACATGTACCACAGTTTATTAATCCATTCGTGTATTGATGGGCTCTTGGGCTTCTTCCATGACTTAGCAATTACGAATTGGGCTGCAATAGACAATCTGGTGCAGATATCTTTGTTGTAATGTGATTTTTGGTCATCTGGGTATATACCAAGTAAAGGAATTATAGGGTCAAATGGCAATTCTATTTTTAGATCTCTGAGTGTTCTCCAAACGTCCTTCCAAAGCGGATGTACTAGTTTGCATTCTTGTTTTTTGTTTTGTTTTGCTTTGAAATAATCAACTTAGGAATTTTCAGGGAATTAAAAGTAATAATCCCTTTCTAATTCCTGGTTTAATGACCTACAGCTACAGAAACTACCACCCCAAATGGATAAAAAACATCTTATTCATATGTATAAGTAATATATGTAGAATACTAAAATCTAAAATTTCCTCATAGTCGCCTTAATAGAAAGAAGATATCTCAGGATTTCTAGACAGTAAATGAATTCTGGTTCTGGGTATAGTTTTGCATCTCTTCTGAGGTGATACTAACTTTAACATGGTAGGCGCTTTCAAAAGTAAAGTCGGGAAAGACAAGGCTTTGTTCTTCTTTTCTTAAACTTCCCCATCCATCCTAGGAACTAGTGTATTAAGAGCCAAATTTAGTTTCTCTTTGAAGGATCCATAATATGTTAATATTACAAACTATCACCAAAAACAGCAAGACTGAACACATGCCTCATACACCACAGGTTCTCAATCAATTGGATGAATTATGAATGAATGACCTAAAAGAAAGCATTCAAGATTAAATAAAAAATTGTTATGGTGAATCACCTAGCTGACATCCCTTGGTGATGTAATTGAAGAAACTCCAATAAGGCACGCAGAACTGTGCAGATGGGGGTGAGTGCATTTGTATCTAGAGGAAAACAAATAAGTGCTGTATTATATCCATAAAAAAAATTCCCTAAAATGATCATAAAAGGTACCAGGTGTTCAATTTGATCCATGACTTCTGCTAGAGGCTTGGGGGATACAAAAATGATTATAGCCCATGCCTTCAAGAAGTTTACAATCTAATGGGAGAAATTGATCCATAAACAATCTAAACTAAATGTATATATAGAAGAGAGATATACACAAAATATGCAAATGCCTATTAAATACTACAATGCTCAGAAGCAGGAGCAATCAACGCTGCCATGGGACCATGGTGTAGGCAGGAAAGGGAGTATTGAGATAGGCTTATAGGCGCGGAGGTTAATTGTGTCACAAAGATGACCCAGATGTGACCAGCCACACAAGGTGAGGAACAACATGCAGACAGCTAGTAGATGTGGAACCTGAGGGGCCTCACAGAAAAAGTGACCAGTTTAGGGAAATACAGGGAGATCAACGTGGTGGAGAGCAGGTTAAAGGGTTCAAGTGGGGACAGGTACAATCGGGAGGGTTGTGCTGTTCATGTATGAGAATTTGGATTCCATATTGAAGGCTGGTGATTTTCAAACTATAAAGACTACAGACAGCTGAGGACCTTCTGAGAAATAAAAACTGCTTTTATTTAAGATTTATCCATTTACACTTTTATTTAAGATTTTCTTTATAAAAAAAATTGTAAACTTCTGTTGTAGATACTATGCCGTGAAAGGTTTTGAGAGTAATAAGGCCAGATTGACATTTTAAGAAGTTACATTTAGATCTTTAGGAGAAGTGGAAGAAGCCCAAAATTAACTAGAATGCCCAGGTGAAATATGCCATTTTGGGCATATTCCAAGATGGCAATAGGTAAGATAGAGAGCTAGCTACTGGAACACAAGTTAACAGTCTCAAACTATCTCCCACCTTCCTAGAGTAAATGGTTGGACTCAGGATCAAGAATTAAATGAGAGTTAGTTCCAGATTTTACATTGGTGTTTTGTACATATCAAGGTATTCTTTCACCATGATATAAAATAAAAGATTGGGCTTGAGGGCAAAATGTGAGTTGAATTTAAAGCACCTAAATACAAATGTGTATTCAAGGGTTGGGCATGTGTAAGAGTGTGGAACAAGAAGGGCAGACCTAAAAGGAAGATATAGTTTTGGAGGTTGCTGGCATAGGAGCGTGTCTTCAGTTCTAAATAGGAGGTAGATCACTAACGGAAGGGGTGAGCACATGAAAGACCCCAAATAAAATGTGTTTTACTTTATTTAAGGAATAGAAAGAAAAAGAGAAGTCTATGGAAGAAACTGAGTAAGCTGAGTAGGAAGGAGGAGAAACTAGGAGATATAGACACACAGAAGGTAATAGAAGTTTCAAAGAGAGGGTTAAACACCGAAGAAAGATCAAGCAAAACAAAGACCCAAGAGGGTCTATTGAATTTGGGAATGTACAATTTCGTGGGGACCTCAGGCAAAGTACACGGTGACCAAAAGTCACCCCATAAAGTCACCATATATAGGATAAATGGGAAATCGTAGCTAATTGTACTTTTATTGACAAAATATTTATTACCAATTTTTGCAAAATATTTACAAAATATTCACATGTGGGCCACCTCTTTGTAAAAGGTTGTACCTTTAGCTCCATGTTTAGAATAGTGAAGCAGAAATGGTACAAAAATTGATACAGTTAAGAATTTCCTGAATGGGGAGAAGGTACTGAAATTCCATTCAGAGGCAACCCCAAAGGGAAAAACACTGATTTGTGATTGTAGAATTTGATAGAGGTTACAGAAAAATTGGCTTGGCTATAGGAAAATACTACTAATTAAAATTTTTCCACTTACTTGTGAGATTGATACCATCTTATAGAGAGGAGGCCTTAATTTTAAAGGAGATTAAGAAGCAGTTTTGGAAGGAAACAGATGAATACATAGACTTCAAGTCTGATAATTGGTTCATAACTATAACTATTCATTTTGAATCCATTTCATGTGTTGGCATGATGGTAGAAAATTAGATCAAACTAATGAGAAATTCAAAATGCTGCAAATGGCCATATCCAAGAGGGCTGATGTCAGAAATTGGCAAATCTCTGGGTTCTTCTATCTTCAAAGTAAAAGAGATGAGACACTAACACATGCGGAAGGCAGTGAGAGGGCAAAGCACATGTAAACAGCTGTTTCAGAACTAGGGAATAGACGAGAACACCATGGCTATTCTAGTATTAAAATGTGAATTCTTTTTTAAAAGTCAAGGGCTACCACATTTGGTTAATTTGTTGAGAAAAGCAATGACCTGCTTTCTGTGACTACGCTCAATGAGAGAACAAGTGAACCTTACTTTTCAAAGATTTTTTTTCCCCTAAGAAGGAACGTGTTTAGTTACAGAACATCTCTTTTGTTTTTTCAAAAATAAAGAACATGATAAAATCTTAATGTTTTCCTTAATTTTGATGAAAAGTCTATGATCTTTATTTATGAACGAACACAATCCTCAATAATAGTTAAAGAAAAAATATTTAATCCTTCCAATTCTGTTTTATTTAACAAGTTGCAATTTCTCCTACCCTAAATCTACTATCCTTTTGATTATTTGTAGAGAGCTGACTGACAGCAGGCAGAAAAAGTGAGTAAGTTCTTGAAAAGTGGATGGCTAGGACTGCAGGGTTTCATAGCTATTTAATAAACTCTTACTGCACTAAATTAAGTTGTATACAAAACAATATTGGCCAAAATATATTTATTCTGGTCTTGAGATCTTATTTGTATAAAATACTCTCCAGGACCTAAGGAAGATGAAAGAACTCAATGGTTGTTGATCTTGAAGATAGGTTTTGTTTGGACATATTCATTTGATTGACAAAGTTATCATTACTTATGTAAACAGGAATAGTTCTGTCCAGATGTTGAGAGGTCAATGCCAAGAGGGCCACAGAGGTAACACAAAAGGAAGGACAGCTGGGGGTGTCGAGACTAGAGATACTTGAAAAGGCCAGATAGTAGCAATGCCACTTGGACGTTATGTTGCAAGGGCATCTGGTCCCAGATCAACTGGTTTTGCAAAAGAAGCCAGAAATATAGATTTTGAGACTAAATCTCTCAATTTTAAAATGTTAACTTAAGTGCTTTTAAAAATATCATTGACAACCTCTGCTCTTGATAGAAACTTAACAGTCAAGGTCTTCAGACATCACATCCATTAACTGGGGTGAACAACTATAATGAATGGATTATGTATTCAGCCTGTGCTATCTGAATTTCAAGTGAACTTTCCCACTGATGAGGGTAAAATACATTCTGTAAAGCTGTATAAACTATTGGCAGGGATATAAAATACATTCTGCACAGTGATAGGAGCTATTGTCAAATCCTCTTTTTCTCTCCTTTCAGATGCAGTGGTCTGTAATGCTACCATAATCTGAAAGTTCAACATCAAAATGATTAAGAGAGAAAAACACTTAGAAGCTCTTGCATAATTCATCATTGCAGCTGAGACTAAAAGATCTATTGTCCTGTAGCACAGATACATTATAAACTACAACACACAATGAAAATTGAGTTAAAATATAGTTAAGTGAAGAAATTTAAAATGCCATTCCTTTCATTATTAGAAGTACCATAAAAGCTGTCCATTCCTACTAACATAACTGAACAAGTCTAATGTTTCAGATACATTTTGTCAAAAATCATTGCTAGATGGAGGGAGGACATATTTGTGCAGTTCACCCCAGACATGTTCATTCCACATGGCCGGACTGTAGGCATTATTTTTGTTCCCTCATATGAGAAATGCATCAGGGCCCATTCTTGGGTCAAAATTCTCTGCACTAGAAATGCCACATGTGATGCCAAGTATTGTCACACTTCAGTGAAAGGATTCAGAATAATTTACTTTCGTTGTGGGTCTTTCCCTAACAAGAATTGTCAGTCTGTACTATGCAATCAACACTTGTAAATGTAGATTTTAATAATTGTGTGTTTGGGAGAGTTTGTGTGGAAGGGGGTTGCTTCTCAACACAGTGGACAATAAGTGCCTCCTTAGCACTTAGATTTGAATCCAGTTCTGCCACTCATTAGCTTCCTAACCTGATGGGACAAATAACCAAAGGCTTACTGAGCAGATTCTGCATGCCAAGCACTATGCTCAGTACTGGGTACATAATAGTGAACAAGATAAATTCATTACCCAAAGGAGCTTAAATCTTAATAGGAGAATAAAACAAAAAAAAAAATAGGCAGTTTCAATACAGAATCTTAAGGGCTATAGCAAACATAAGCTGGGAATATTTTGAGAGCACAACTGAGAAAAGTGATGCAAGGAATATTTCAGAAGCAGAAAAGAACATATGTAAAGGCAAGAAATTTTGAGAGAGAGCCTTAAACTTCTGAGAACCTACTCATGGTTTTTATGGCTATACAGCATTCCCAGTAGACTATCAGCTGAACAATCCTCAATGTTCACCATAGCTAAAAAGAGGTTGGAGGAAGAGTCAAAGACACAGATATTGCTCTACTACTATTCATTTGTTTGTTCAGCCTCTTAACATACAGTTACTTTCATTTATTGTGTTTAAGAAACCATAGTCATTATTTTCATATGGATACTATCAATTTCACATTAAATAGCAGTGCTGCTGACATTATTGTTTTCAGTGGAGAGTTATTTGAATAATGAAAATCTTATTTCCGGACAGCAAGTACCTTCACAATAATTATTCTGCAGAATGCTAGTATCAAGAAATTCCACAGGAAGAAAAAAATAGTTTATAATCAAATAATTTTCAGTAATGCTACACACTATGCCTATTGGACATTAGTTATTTATATTAGCATACTTAATACTCTGAGAAGTCCTGAAGGAAACAAAGCAGTCAACAGATACTTTTTAACCTAGGATTAAAGGGTTAATTAGCATAAAATTAATCAAGAGGTAAAATCTCAATTCACTGAATATGGGATCAGTACACATGAGGTGGTCATTTCAAGGGAAATTCTTGAGAACGTTCTTTACAAAGGACTTAACCCTTTTCATCATTATATAAAGACTAATTTTTATATTAAAAAGAAAATTAATGTGATTGACTCCAAGACTGTTATTTATTGTTCTTAAGCAATATGTCAAGAACTATGTCCCCTCCTACTATATAAATAGCATATATACAATGAGGAAGAAAAACATAGTATGTCTACAAATTCCTTATAAAAATAAGTTTATTTTTGCTTGACAGTTATATTTGTTTCTTTTCTTTTTTAAGTTACCCTAAAATAATAGGGAGAAATTTGCTTTTGAATATCCCAAATTCATTAAAAATAGATAGTGATTCTTTTTCTTTTTTTATGTTACCAGGACCAAAATTTCTTCCCTGAGAAGAGTGATAAAATAGGTCAGATGGGGAAAAAATAGTGTCTTCAAAATATGCACTTGGAAAACTGGATGTCCATGTGCAGAAGAATGAAGTTGCTGCTTATTTTAATCATACACAAAAATGAACTCAAAATGGATAAAAGACCTAAATGTAAGATCTAAAACCATAAAGCTTTTAAAAGAGAATACGTGGGAAAAGAACAGTGGCATTGGCCTTGGCAATGATTTTTAGGATACTACACCAAAAGTTCAAACAAAAATAAATAAATAGGACTACATCAAACTAAAAAGCTTCTGCATAGCCAACAATCAACAAAATGAAAAGGCAACCTATGGGCAAGGAAAACAACCTTGCAAATCACATATTTGATAAGGAATTTATATCCAAAATTCACAAAGGACACAGATAACTCAAAAATAGCAAAGCAACACCACTAAAAAATGGCCAAAGGATTTGAATAAGCATTTCTTCAATGAAGACATAAAAATGCCCAAAGGGACAGGAAAGGGTTCTCAGCAGCACTAATTACCAGAGAGATACAAATTGAAATCACTGTGTCACCTCACACCTGTTAGGGGGTACTGTTTTCAAAAAAGACAAGAGATAACAGGTGTTGGTAAGTGTGAGAAAAGGGAACCCTTGTGCACTGTTAGTGGGATTGTATTAGCTTGGTAGGATCATTCTGGAAAACAGTAAAGAGGTTCCTAAAGAAATTAAAAATGAAACTACCACATCACCCAGCAATTCCTCTTCTGAGTACATACCTAAAAGAGATAAAAATCACTCCCATAAAGAGACCCGCACTTCCATGTTCGTTGCAACAGTATTCACAATAGCCAAAATATGGGAACAACCTATGTGTCTTTCAAGTACAAATGGGTAAAGAAAATGTAGCATAGATACATATACAATGGAGTAGTATTCTGCCTTAAGAAGGAGATTCTGCCGTTTACTGTAACACAGATGGACCTGGAGGACGATATGCTAAGTACAAAAAGAAAGAAAAATAGTGCATGATCTCATGGATGTGGAGAAAGGTCAAACATACCGAGACAGAGATAAAAGCAGCAGTCACCAGAGGAGGGGAGGGGAGGAGAAAGATGAGATATCAGTCAACAGGCACAAAGCCACAGACACGCAGGGTGAACAAGTCCAGAGATCTAAAGTGCAAGGCGAGGACTGCAGTCAATTGCAGTCAATAAAATTAGATAGTATTTGAGATTTTTGTTAAATGAGTAGATTTCAGCTGCTCTTTTTTTTTTTTTTTTTTGCAGTTTTTGGCTGGGGCTGGATTTGAACCGGCCACCTCTGGCATATGGGATGCCACAGGCACTGCCCTTCAGCTGCTCTTTTCACAAAAAAGAGAGAGATGAGAGATATTCTGTGTGAGATGATAGATTAATTTTCTTCAGTATAATAATTTTTTACTATCTAGATGTAACCTATAACAACACGCTGTACACCTTAAATACATAAAAAAAATATCTTTTTTAATAGAAACGCCTTCCTTTCCTTGGTATGCTCACCTGTTCAATGCTTTCAGGAGCCCTTGGGAAACACTTTCTCATCTATCCCTATTTCCATGTTGCTTATGCCACAATGCAGGGTCAGGACATTTCAGATGTTTGAAGAGGAATTTATTCATCAGGCAGAGAGCAAGACCAGCACTGGTGTTAGAGGTATCACTTGGTGATGAATTTGATAGGGGATAATAAAAGAGTCTTCCTAAGAATCTATTTCTTAACCTCACAATAATGCAAATGGTGTTTTGCATTTTCTACCTTATTGTCTAGAAGAAAATAGTTACCATGTGGCCTTGTCTAGAAAAAGGAAGCAGCCTTAATTTTCGTAGACCCTGGAATACCTTTCTTCTACCTTTTTTGTTATAACTTTGTCGTAACATCTCAAAGTTCCTATAAGGGTCCACTTCTTGCACTTATGCTAGGGTCTGGCACAGAGTAGACTACAGAAAATATTTATGAAGGGAAAATGGAAGGGAGAAAAGTAGGAGAGGCTTAAACATTGAATATGAAGGTTGTCTCTGTGGGAGGTATAAATCTCTGACTCTTGATGACTTACAGGAGAAGTTAAAGAAATATTCTAAACACAGCTTCGGCTTTTTGAGAGAATATGTTTCTTTTGTACTATTTTATACAAAACATAGACCTACGCCTACTTTTGATAGCTAATTCATATTAATTAGGCATTTTTTACTTATCTGCTATTCTCAAAGGAAATCACCCTATTTTTTGTGTGTATAGCAATAAACTGGAATATCAGCACAAATATTGCAGAGACCTGGTTTTAAAGAGCTGCAGTTGAATTAGGAGTCAATGTTATAGTGCAACATCATGATTAAGGCCTGCTTTGTAAGATTTTCAGTGTTGTTAACTTTAAATGCAATGATGTGTGTGGAAGCACTAAAATTTTGATCATACATCTGTACTTTGTATTAATCACTCATTTTTCAGTGACAAGCAGCAGAAACCCAGATAAGAGAGGCTTATGAAGAAAAATGAAATGGTAAAATTTAAATTAAATTAAATAATACAATTTTTTTAAAAGTGAAATAAAATAAAGGATGTATCTCCTCACTAAGTCTAAAAGTAAATTTGTCTACAATTGGCACTGGATAATACTGTTGGCAAAATATATCCCTCTTGGTCAGCTCTCCTTTTATCTGTGTTGACTTTATTTCACTAGTTGGGTCTCTCCATGTGGTGGCAGGACAGCCCCAGCAGCTTCAGGCTTCATTTATTCCTTTTTAGCAAGCCAGGATGAGAGCTCCTCTTTCCTAATAGTACCTAAAGGAGTTTGATTGACAAGGTGTGGAGTGGCCAGCTCTAGAGGCTAAACTAAAAGTAGGAAGCAGTGGTTCCCGAAGGGAAGTCAAGAGGTAGCTCCACCGGGAGAAAGAGACCTGGGTACTGAACAGGGAAAGATGCAGGGCCATCTGCTGTCTCCACACTCTGCATTCTCATGGAATTATAAGAAGTCACAGCTGTTAAAGTATACTTGGATTGTTCAGAGGAAATTTTTTAAGTTTTTATTTTAAATACTGTTAAAATGTCTTGAACATAAAAAATAGTTGAGTTATTTTAGTTAATAAAAGTTTATCATTGATGGCTCGGCACCTGTAGCTCAAGTGGTTAAAGTGACAGCCACATACACCAGAGCTGGCAGGTTCGAATCCAGCATGGGCCCGCCAAACAACAATGACAACTACAACCAAAAAATAGCTGGGCATTGTGATGGGCGCCTGTAGTTCCAGCTACTTGGGAAGCTAAGCCAAGAGAATTGCTTAAGCCCAGGAGTTGGAGGTTGCTGTGAACTGTGATGCCTGCCACAGCATCTACCCAGGATGACAGCTTGAGGCTCTGTTTCAAAAAAAAAAAAAAAAGCCCTTCCAGGGCAGTACCTGTGGCTCAGTGGGTAAGGCACCAGTCCCATATACCGAGGGTGGTGGGTTCAAACCCGGCCCCTGCCAAACTGCAAAAACAACAACAGAGTTTATCATTGAAATAAAGAAAAGGCAGGTAAGCCTCTCATATCTTTCTGTGATGTTTCATTGTGGTAATTTAATTTACTGACATCCCTCCTTTAGTCACATACTAACAACAACTCCAAGATTAGTTAGTCATATTTTAGACCAAGCATGAAATCAGTAGTTTTTGTTTCTATGAATGTTCATGCACATAAGAAATAAATTACCAGCTAGATAATAATTTTGTACCAAAACATAAATTTTCTGTTTTTCAATAGTGAGAAATCCACTGGTTATATAAGCAATTCTGAGTCCATGTCATTTTGACTTTATCTGACATAGCAGAAAGAATAGTGAACACAAAGTCAGGATATTTTGGATAAAAACCTTATCATATTATAACTGCAATTCTAGACAAGTAACTTCTCAAAGAATTATTCAATTGTCTAAAAGGATATTATGTGGAGAGTAGTTATGAAACTTATAAAATATAATATAGATTTATAAAACACAGGTCTTTCTCCATAATTGGCCACCTTCCTACATTGACTACTTCCTTAAGTTGACCTAATTTTCATAGACCAGACATGCATCACATGTACTTATCAGAACAGTAGGCCTAGTTCCCTCTGTATGTTGACCAGCTTGTTGCAGTCCCTTGGGTGGTCAACTTACAGAGTTTCTACCGTAATATATTTAAAATTTTCTTCCTTGCATAGAAATGCTTAGCTAATTTGTGTTTTCTTATTAATATTTATTCATTTTGTTTTGATAAATGTATTTCTTTTTATGAGGTCTTAACTCTATGACTCTTTCAATATGTAAACTATTCATAACCCAACCAGAGCACTGAGTCCCCAATATTGTTCTGTGAATTGAACTTTTTGGCAATGCAGAGAGAAGGGGAAAAGGCAGTCACAGGAATGAAGAGGGAAGGAAGCTGTCGCTTGGGTAACTTATTTTAAAAATACTATGGTTGATATTTAACTTGTTATCCAACTATGTTTGATTGACTCAGCTTATATTATTTTAAATATCAGTAATTATACTTCTATCATATAATTTAAAACAAATTCTATTTCCTGGATAACATAAAAAGTTATATGAAGCATTTTCCAAATAAAATGTGGAAAATAAGACCCTACAAATTAAAACATCTCACATGCACATGGATATTTAACTAAAAATCATGACAGTTTCAACACATCTTGGCATCAGAACATATATTAATTCCCCAAACAGAACAATTATACCTGCAGGTAGAAAGATAAAATTCTATGTGGAAATGTAGGACTTCTGTTGAGTCTGGTTGGTCTTTTGCCATGACATGGCAGCTATAAATAAGTGAGCTAAATAATATATTACTCTTTCACTCAAAAGTTTGGGAAATGTAATGGTACACTTTTCCAGAAAATGTTACTACTTCTATGTTCACTTTTTAAAGAAAGTATGGCTCTATTATTATGCTGTATTTTCTTGACATTTACTTCCTTGCTTTTTAAAACAATTTATTATCTGTTTCTTGATTGAGGGTTCTTTTGTTTTATCTGTTATTATAACCATTTATTTATTATCTGGGATAATGTTTATCTAATTGGAAAAAGACATGTCCCAAAGCAGGAACAATTAATAACATCTTTCCCATCATACAAAATGTTGTTTTAATTTTCACTTTGAATACTTTAACAGACCAGAGTCCCTGAAGCTTCAAGTTTATTTTGACATCTGCTTCATTCATCTGCTTAATCACCAAGTTATGATGAAACAGTTGTGCTGTCAAAAGAAATGACCAGCGTTGTGTTATTCTTCCTGATACTGCCTTCTGTTTCCCAACTTCTACATTTTCTCTGAATCTAATCAAAGGCACAAGCATTTGGAGTACAGAATTGTTAAATAACTTCTGGATCATCTGAGCAGTCATTTAGCTATTTTTAAGATGGTAAGGACCTGGTTAAACTGAGAAAAGTTCAGCCTATGACCTTGGTGTTTCTTTTTACTTTAGTCAAGTTTGTGCACATACCTATCCATAGCCACAGTTGATAAATGGGATACTTTTGTTAATACTCCAGTTAATAAGAGTATCATATACCTCATATGATAGTTTCGATGAAAATTAGATTTCAAGTCAACTAATATTTATGGGATCCCAGCATGTGCCAGATTTTACTCTACATACCTTTAAATATGAAGTCTAATTTAATCCTCAAAATAAATTATTAGCCAGTGAGTGGAATATAGAAACCCAAGCCCCATATTCTGGCTTTAAGACCAGTGTTCCTCTCATTAGAGTACATTTAATAAAATAAGTAATAACAGCCTGGTAGTAGGTGCACATATTGAACATCCTTTGTATGCTATGTACTATTCCTAATTGTCTCAAGCCTATGAAGTTATTTCTGTTTTTTTCAGATTTGTAAAAAAGTATAATCAAAGCGTTAAAGCACTTGCTCAAAGTCACTCTGTAGGTAACTAAGGAAATTGGAATTTAAATTCCAACTAGCTCACCTAAATTCCACATTGAAACTCTTCCTACTATAACACAATTTCAATTGTAACCACAACTTGCAAAACCCACAGCTCACAATACTTCAGGAATTAACATTTCAAGGTCACCATTCAAGACTGCTTTTCCATTGCTTCATTTATGTGAGATGCTGGTGTAAGAGCTTTTTATCATCAGAGAGGCAGTACATCTGAATGGTTCATTAAGATATTCATTTTATTTACATATGAATAGTTGGCATTATGCATTGTATCTTCCAATTTCTGACAGGGTGCATAGTTTTCCACATAATTGGATTAATGAAAAGTGTTATAACCATAGTCAATGAAAGAAGACTAAACCTAAAATATTAAACAGAAAAATAGACATCATTCAATTTTATGAAGTAGTCTAGGCTATAAACAGGCAAGCACAGAATTTCATAAATAAATTAATCCATACTGCGCGCACACACACATATATATATGTACAGATAAAACATATACATGGTGGGGGGTAGGAAGTTGAAAAAATAAAGGCTGGAGATCCCAAAGCAGTAGAGACTTAATTATAGGAAATAATACACTATTTTTTAACCAAATTTATTCAGGTATAATTTTTGTTTTGTTTTGTTTTGCAGTTTTGGCCAGGGCCAGGCTTGAACCCACCTGTATAGCCCCCCTGTATATGAGGCCAGTGCCCTATTCTTTGAGCCACAGGCACAACTCTATTCAGGTATAATTTTTATAAAATATAATGCCCCATTTTAAGTGTATGGTTCAACAAGTTTTGACAAATATGGGGTGGACATAAAGTTCGTGTGCAATTTAAGATAATTGTAACTTTACACCTGTGTAACTACCACAATGAAAAGATGAAATAGTTATGTCATCCAAAATTTCCCTCATGTTCCTTTACAATTAATCCTTCCCTCTGATTATGAAGCAATTGCTGATTTTTCTTTATGTCACTGTAGGTGAGTTTTGCCAATCCTACAATATCACATAAATTAACTCAGATAGTATATGAACTCTTTCGCCTCCCTTCCTTTGCTCACCATGGATAAGATTTTGAGACTTATCCATATTGTTGCAAGTAACAGTAGTTCTCTTCTTTCTTCAATGGGTAATTCTCCGTTGCATGGACCTACCTCAAATGGTTTATTCATTTACCTGCTAATGGACATTTGGATTGTTTCTAGTTTTTGATTATTATAAATAAAGCTGATAAGAACATTTCTGCATTTTCATCTCTCTTGGCAAATACATAGGAATGAAACCTTAAGAATATATAAATGTCTTCTAATTGCATGTGAAAAGGTTAAACCAAATAGCTTGTACCTTTTATACAATACCAGCAGTGGGTGAGAATTTCAGGAGCTTCATAACCTACACATGTTTAATTTTGTCAATCTTTCAAATTTTAGTGAATATGGTGAGTCTGTTGTGTTTTATCATTGTGGTTTTAATTTACATTGAGGAACAGTTTATTTTTGAAGAGGACTTAGATTAGCAACTAAGAATCCCATGAAAAGTGTTGACACTGATGTCACATGTGGCTCGGAATCCCAGATCTGCTACTGACTATATGTCTGAGTAAAATAAATTACCTTTGCTTCCTTGTGCTTCAATTTTCTCCTCTGTTAATTTATAATAAAAATAGTACCTTCCTCAGATTTCATTTTGAACGTTGAAGAGAAAATAAATGTAAAGCAGTAACACAGAACCTGCATCACATCAAGTGTTCAATAAAAGCTAACTAGTGGGGGGCGGAGCAAATGGCTGACTGGAAGCAGCTTCTGAAAAGGCTCCTGTCCAAAAGAGAAGATAATCTCCAGAAACTGCACAACTAAGCTGAAAACTGGGAGCCCAGCTGAGAGAGAGAAGTGATTTCTGCAGGTCATCTCTGCTGAGACAGGCTGTGACCCCAAGAAAGCAAGCTTCAGGTACAAATATCATCTGAAAGGTAGAGTGTCCGTCCCCTCCCCCAAGAAAGCTCTGAGTTTCTTGCTTTTCTGTTTCCTTTCTTTTTTTTCTCCTCTTTTGCTCCTGTGCGTTTTCTATAGACAAGCGGTGAACTGTGGAACTCTTGTCTCACCCCATGGAAGAGTGCTGTGGGAAGTGGGGTGTGCTTCCCCTGAGCACCCCGGTGTGACTCCGAAAACTATTGCTAGACAGAAAAACTGAACTAAAGTTTTCCCCACCATTCTGAACTTACTGTACACACTTCCCCCCTTACCTGATGAACCAGAAGCCTAACCCTCCCTGAGACTGAGGGAGGAGGTCCCTGAGCAGTGCCCCCATGCCCACCTGCTGGAACAAGTGCCCCACTGGGAAAAGACTCCAGGGTGGCCATGGCAAGCCTCCCTCCCTCCAGCCAGGGAGGCCACAGGCAAGTGCCTGGCCCTGCACCCCATGCTTGCCAGGTTTCTGCAGGCCCGCCATCTGCTAGAAACTCTGAAGGCGACTGCCAGACCTCTGCAGATCTGCCCCCAGCCAGGAACTCCTCCAGTGACCGCTCAGGCCTCTGCCTGGCACCCGCAGGGACCCGCAGGTCCGCCCCTGGCCAGTAAATCACCTGGTGACCATGCGGCCCTGTGCCAGGAGCCTGCAGGGCTTCTGCAGGCCTGCCTTCTGCCGGGAACTCCTCCTGCAACTGCCAGGCCTCTGCAGGCCCGATGCCCACAGCCAGGAATTCCCCTGGCAGCTGGCTGGCCCTGTGCCCCATGCTTGCTGGGCTTCCACAGGCCTACCATCTGCTACAGTCTCTGCCGGCAACTGCCAGACATCCGCAGGTCTGCCCCCAGTCAGGAACTCCCCTGGCGATTATGTGGACCACCTCCTGGCACCCACAGGGCCCCCAAAGGCCCACCCCAGGCCAGGGACAGTCCCGACAACTGCGCAGGCCTCCACCTGGCACCCACGGGGTCTCTGCAGGCCAGACTGCTGCCAGGGACTCTGCCAGAGACCGCCCAGGCCTCTGCAGGCCTGCCCCAGCCAGGAACTCCCCCAGCGACAGCCTGGCCCTGCAACCCACACTTGCTGGGCTTCTGTAAGTCTGCTTTCTGCCAGGGACTCTGCCTGTGACCACCAGGTCCCCAGCGAGGGTCACTCCCAGCAATTGCACAGGCCTCCGCCTGGCACCCATGGGGCATCCACAGGCCAGCCTTCTTCCAGGGACCCCACCAGCAACCGCCAGGCCTCTCAGAAGGCCCACCGCTGGCCAAAATCTTTCGCAGACAACTGCGCGGCCCTGCACCCACCACTTGAAGGGCCAGATGCAACGGTGAAAAACAAACATGGGGCGGAATCAATGGAAAAACTCTGGCAAAATGAATAATCAGAGTAGACCAACCCCTCCAAGTAATGACAAGGCAGACACAGCACAAGATCTCCTGCATAGGCAAATGGCTGAGATGTCTGAAATCGAATTCAGAATCTGGATTGCAAATAAGATCAGTGGAATGGAGGAAGAGGTGGAATTAGAATTTCAAACAGTAATTCAAAAGATGACCCAAAAGATGTCTCAAGAATTCAATGAATTCAAAGACAAAATGACCAAAGATATTGACACATTGAGACAAGAAGTTGAAGCCCCTAAAGATATGAGAAATTCAGTAGAATCCCTCAGTAACAGAATGGAGCAATCAGAAGAAAGGATTTCTCACATGGAAGACAAAGCTTTCGAATGCTCTCAAACCTCCAAAGAGTAAGAGAAATGGAAGGCAAAAACAGATCACTCTCTCAGAGAGCTCTGGGATAACTCGAAGAAAACCAATATTCACCTCATAGGGATCCCCAAAAGTGATGCAGCAGCTTCACAAGACACAGAATCTCTTATTCATGAGATTATGCAAGAGAACATTCCAGACATGCCAAGAGATTCTGAAATTCAGATAGGAGACAGTTTCAGACCCCCAGCAGGACTCAACCCGAATAAGACATCCCCCAGACACATCATAATTAAGTTCACTAAAGTAAATATGAAGGAGAAAATTTTGAAAGCAACCAGATGCAAGAAATCAATAACCTACAAGGGAAAGAATATTAGAATAACTACAGATCTCTCTGATCAAACCTTTCAAACTAGAAGAGAATGGTCATCAACTTTTAATCTCCCAAAACAAAAGAACTTCCAACCCAGGATCCTGTATCCAGCCAAACTGAGTTTCATTTATGATGGAGAAATTAAATACTTTAATGACATCCACACATTGAAGAAATTTGCTATAACCAAACCAGATCTACAGGATATTCTCAGACCTTTCTTCCATAATGACCAGCATAATCCTTCAATGCAAAAGAAAACTCATTCAGAAACTTTTTATCATATTCCAACTTCCACAATGACGAAAGGATTAAAAATGTCCACTAGATTTTCTAAAGATTTATTAATATTTTCAATTAATGTGAATGGTTTATATTGTCCTCTAAAGAGGCATAGATTGGCTGACTGGATACAAAAACTCAGGCCAGATATCTGCTGAATACAAGAATCTCCTCTTACCTTAAAAGAAAAATTTAGACTCAAGGTGAAGGGATGGTCATCTATGTTCCAGGCAAATGGAAAACAGAAAAAAGCAGGTGTTGCAATCTTATTTGCAAATACAATAGGCTTTAAACCAACCAAAATAAGGAAGGATAAAGATGGACATTTCATATTTGTTAAAGGTAATACTCAATATGATGAGATTTCAATTATTAAAATTTATGTACCCAACCAGAATGCACCTCAATTTCTAAGAAAAACTCTAATAGACATGAGCAATTTGATTTCCTCCAGCTCCATAGTAGTTGGAAATTTTAATACTCCTTTAAAAGTGTTGGATAGATCCTCTAAGAAGAAGCTAGGTAAAGAAATTTTAGATTTAAACTTAACCATTCAACATCTGGATTTAACAGACATCTACAGAATATTTCATCTTGATTAGATTGAATACACATTCTTCTCATCAGCCGATGGAACATACTCCAAAATTGATCACATCTTAGGCCACAAGTCTAACCTCAGCAAATTTAAAAGAATAGAAATTATTCCTTGCATCTTCTTGGACCACCATGGAATAAAAGTTGAACTCCACAATAACAGGAATCTGCAAACTCATACAAAAACGTGGAAGCTAAATAACCTTATGCTGAAGGATAGAAGGGTCATAGACGAGATTAAGAAGGAAATTACCAAATTTTTGGAACAAAATGACAATGAAGACATGAATTATCAGAACCTCTGGGATGCTGCAAAGGCAGTCCTAAGCGGGACATTTATAGCACTGCAAGCCTTCCTCAAGAAAATGAAAAGGGACGAAGTTAACAACTTAATGGGACATCTCAAGCAACTGGAGAAGGAAGAACTTTCCAACCCTAAACCCAGCAGAAGAAAAGAAATAACCAAAATTAGAGCAGAATTAAATGAAATTTAAACCAAACGAATTATACAACAGATCAATAAATCAAAAAGTTGGTTTTTTGAAAAGGTCAATAAGATAGATAAACCTCTGGCTAACTTAAGCAGGAAAAAAAGAGAAAAATCTCTAATTTCATCAATCAGGAATGGTAAAGACGAAATAACAACGGAACCCTCAGAAATCCAAAAAATCCTCAATGAATACTACAAGAAACTTTACTCTCAGAAATATGAAAATCTGAAGGAAATTGACCAGTACTTGGAAGCACACCACCTACCAAGACTTAGCCAGAACCAAGTGGAAATGTTGAACAGGCCTATATCAAGTTCTGAAATAGCATCAACAATACAAAATCTCCCTAAAAAAAAAAAAAAACCCGGGACCAGATGGCTTCACGTCAGAATTCTACCAAACCTTTAAAGAAGAACTAGTACCCATATTGCTAAA
>CAUYRH010083667.1:0-26573 GCA_963574655.1 Perodicticus potto | reverse complement strand
GCCGAGGAGACACCTGTGCCTTGGTGTCTCCTTCACTTTACACTTAGGACTAAATGTGGAACCCCCGTTTCCTATGCCTAGGTCAATTTCTTGTGAATTTCCTAGGCCTCAATTCCATGAATGGACTGTATCCATTCATTGATACACCCATTTCCCTTGCCCCCGGTGGAAGGGACTGTATTCATTCATTTCCTGGCCAAGGAACCCATACACCTATATATACCCTGAGACTAAAGGTCTAAAGGAGGAGATGGGGAAAGACCATGAGAGAAATGGAGAGAGCCACTCTCTCCCCATTTGAATTCTCTCCCTCTACCAGGAGCTTTAGTGTTTTCTGTATTCTTTTCTGTAAATAAATTCTGTCTTACCACTGGGGGGTGAGGGTGGGGAATAATGTAATGAAGAATAATAAAATACATGTATTTAAAAAAAAAACTAAATAAATAAATAAATAAATCACACACACACACAAAAAAAGAATATACCAACTGAGTCAAAGTTACCCTGAAGCAATCCAAAGTCAAGGATGGAAAGGGGCAAAAATGTAAGCTCTGCATTCCTCCTCACTTCCTCCAGCTCAACCTCTGGTGCACAATGCTTCTCTCACTCTTGGCCCTCTTACTCACAGCCTGCCTGTTAGGTAAGACCATACTCACTATTTGGCACTGAGGTCTTCATCCACCTTGGAATTTTATATCTCACCTGCTTTCTTTATTCAAAGCTCAGTGTTTCTCAGGCCTTTTTAGGTTGGCATAGTATCTTTGTTTTTCATGAAATCTGTGGTTCTCTCCCATGAACAGAGGGACTCTGGGAGTGCAGGGCACTTTTAATAGGGGGCTAGGAAGAGACAGAGTCATGAAATCTATAAAAATAATATACCACAGCACTATCACTAATAAAATGGGATTTTGGAGTCAGACACACTGGTTTGAATTCTAGTTTTGATTTCCTTTTGGGTGTGCTGTATTGGTGAGTTTCTCATGTTCTATAAGCTGCAATTCGCTCATCTGTAAAATGAGAATTATGATAGTACTTTACAGATTATTCGGAAAGATTAAATAAGAATATATATAAAAATGAAATGGTACCTTTTGCCAATAGAAGAATATCTGACTACTTTCTTTGAAACTAATCTTACATTGCTAGATCATTTTCAAGGACAGATTTTGGTCTAAATTTAGAGAAATGGTTGTACTTTAGAAAATAGAAATGCAAGACAAGACAAAAAAGTTTATCTAACACTCTATCAGTGTTAGATCCAACCTCCTCTGTGCTCCCACAGCATTCTATACTGATCTCTATCAATAGCGTTCATCTCTCTGTGTTGTAATGATCTGTTTGCTCTGCATGCAGTTTGAGACATTAGAGTGTGAACTCTTCAAGGTCAGTTACTCTGTCCTATTCATCTTGGCATCCTAAGTCCCAGCAAAAACCCTGGGCTGGGAGGAGGTTCTAGTTGTAGGATGGATGAATGAGTAGGTGCCAGCACAACCGACTCGTTGAATTACTCCCCCATTTTTAAAATACAGTTTAATTCTTATCTGCTCCTATAAGTCATCTTTGATTTTCATTTCCTATGACAAATCTCTTTGTCAACTATATGGCCTAACTTGTAACTACTTCCCTTTTCTTCCTTTAAAAAAAATGTCATTTCTGAACAGATTTTTCTACTGTAGATCATAGACAGAAGTAAGATCCCATCTTGATCACCCCTTTTGCAGGTTTTCATACGTGATGAATATTGGACAGACCCACAGTAAATTCAGTTCAGTAAGTTTAGTTCTTTGAGGGTTATCATGCACTGTTGGCTAAAAAACTTTAACAGAGGTGTTAACCCTAAGAAAACAGGATGCAGAAGAAAATATGTCCTTATAACCTCTGTATAATGTGAGATTTATCCATTAACAAAGCCCAAGAGTCTAGAAATTAAATTATATTGCATCTGTGGTATTATCTTAAAACAATCAGCATATAAACAATGACACTAGAATTACAAGAGCTGTCTGCTATTTTTCAAAATTAATTTTCTTTCTCTGAGTTGTTTTTCCAGGAGCAACATATACCATGTAACATCTTCAGGCAGTACAGGGTTTTCTCCCAAGGCGTATGTTTTGTGAAAATACTTTTATTCTTGGATGAATTTGTGAATAGCACACTGTTTTGTGTTCTTGTGTGTTGCAGATAACATACTTTTTTACTGATAAGAGTTGGAATAAACTCTTTTAGTTGCATTGAAAATGAATATCAGTGTTTTATCTGTGAGATGTCAATACCACAACATGTTTTCTGATTGTTGTGTTTAATTCTCAAAAGTATAGAAAATGTTATACAGAGTCATTAAAAGGATCTACACAACAATTGTGTATATTGTCAGAAGCTTTCATGTTTGTCATTTTTCTGTGGTTTGGTGAAGTCAGGGCCTAAGGGAGGGTGTAAATTAAAGTAGGGAAGGGAAAGGTCCCTTTTAGCAAAGAAAAAGCAGCTCAGTAGGAGTGGAAGCTGGCAATCTGCTAAAAGGAAATGAAAGGAAATTCTTCATTTCTAAACGGTTCATTGACCTGTGGTAATAAAGCAGCCCTGCCAAAGAAGGATAATTATCTTTGTAAGTATCAGATGCCCTGTGGGTGAAGGCCTCCCTTCTCCTTTCTTGAAAAATGAACTCAGATTAAACAAATGCCCCTTTTCGTAGTTTACCGTTGACATGAGTTTTCTGATTATGAGCAAAATTAATCAGTTTTCCCTTTTCCTTTTCCCTCTCTCTTATGGAAATCAGGCTGGCCCAGCTGAGTTCAGTGTGTGTCCCTTTGGGCCCTGAATTCCACAGTATTGCATGGGGCTTGATGTTCTGGTGAGACTAGCAATCGCAGAATTGTGGTTTTATTATGCCCTTTTGCTGCTTAGCTCCTGGCAGAAGCATGCTGTCTTAAAACAACAAGAAGAAAGGAAAAATGAGAAAAACAGAAAAAAGTACAAGCGTTCTTGTTTTCTTGCTAGTATCTAGAACTAAACAAATATTAATATAGATTTTTGTGGCCTATGCACATGTACATCAAATACATATGACTTCAAATATAAAAAAAGGGCTTATATCTAATTGGAGGGATCAGAGTGAATATTAATTGCTACTGTAAGTTACCAAACTTATGCCTTCTTGTTCTAGACCTTGTTTGCTCAGACCAGTAATGTAAATATGTTGCACTGTGTAACTTATAAAATATACTAAGGATGTTTTGTTTTTATAAGCAAACAACCTTTTTCCTTGATGATGATTTACCTTCATATGTCTCCTTGGATTCTGAATAATCAGTCTGAAGAATCTTGTCATAAATTGCTTAACCACAACTCTTAGTTATAGGTGAAGTTCATTGTACATTTTCAGAATGTTTACATTTTTAAAAACAAAATAAAATAAACATCTACTATTGTATGTTCATTGCTTGTTTTTCCTATTTTTCTCAAGAGACTTTTAAGTTCAAATTTTAATCATGATGCTCTACCTGGACAAACCAGCTGATGTTCCAGTTGCTTCTCCAATCTTCTGCCTTTGGCTACTGGGGAGCACAGAGCTTTAGAATATGGGTCAGAAAATAATTGTCCAGATTAGCTCTTGCCTCTGGGCACAATTATCACAGCCAGCACTTAAGTCTGTCTGTACACTGAAATTCCTTTCTCTTAAGAGAAAATTTTCTATACAACATAGCTTTCCCTTCAAAATATAATTAACCATGTTTATAAGCTTTCTTTGAACTCCTTGGTGTTCAATGCTTTGTACATATTTGTTTTTTAACTCCTTAATCTATGAGAGTTCAAGCCTTGGTCCCAGGAGATTCAAAAGTGGGAGTAGAAACTTCTCAGTTACAATACTCCCCCATACAAGCACAGTGTGCCTTAACAGATCTCGCTGTAGATGTCCTGTGTACCAACTGTGGTCACTGGAGTGCTTTCTCAAGAAGTGTTCTGATGAAATAACTGATTTGTTTACGGGTAACCCATAGAGTCGAGACAGTGAGGAAAAGCATTTCCAAAGGACCTCTCTCATCTTCCCATGTAGGTGAGGGTACAGATTACTCAGAATTTATTTTTTTTCTTTTCAAATCCTAGTATGGAGACCTCTCCTTCTGACTGGTAAGGCATCTGTTGTTGTTCATATCTTACAGAATAGCCACAAAAGGTGTCAATTTCTCCTTGGCTGCCCTACTATCCACTGGTTCCAAGAAAGACTGTGGATTATCATCTGACACCATTCTTCTGAAGCATTGAGACATTTCAGATCTCTAACTAGGACTGGGGCTGGACAAGTCATTTTCATTTCATGGTAAATAATTTTGAGGACTTCATGGGCTAAGTCTTGCTGTAATTCAGTGCTGTGCAACTTAGATTGGGTCTTGCCTCCTTACCATTTCTCTCCCTTTAATTCAAGCTGCAGTGATTAATCATGGATTATTTAGAAGCTAGATTGATTGGTTGAGTGTGGTCCCTTCTCCAGTAAAGAAAGCAGATCCCCAGTCACTGGAACTCTTTAGGCAAAGATTGAACCAGCCCCACACATTTTCAGGCTGGGAGAAGGAGATGCGTGATGAGTTACCAGCTGGGAAGTCTGTAAATCCATTAATAAAATATTGTAGACCCATTCAGCTCCCCTGTGGCAAGAGGAGGCATCAGTATAAAAATAAAGTCCTTTGTGGCCCTAAAATTTGATAACTCTGTACTTGTCTTTGAGAAAGAAGTGGATTGTTTCAAAATGTGGGGACTCTTTGCTCAGTCCATTAGTTAAACTGATGCTTACTATCCTCCCTCCCTTCCTCACGCTCCTCCAGAGACCTTCAAAAGGACCAAATAAAGCCAATGCTTTCAGTTTCAAAGGCTCTGACTAGCAGTGCTCATTTACTTCTCAAGACAATTCTTTTATTGCTGTGTTTGTGTCAAGAGTATCTAAACTTTACCTCAAATACTCTGTGTGTGTGTGTGTGTTGTATATCAAACCAATGAGTCACCCGAAGGCAGGTAATTAAGCTCAGAGTGAATTTATCAAGTTTGTTTTGCAATCTGTACTTCCAGAGAGACCAAATGAAGGCAAGTGTCAGTGTTTAATGAAATACAATAAGAAAATTCCCGTTTATAGGGAATGACCAGTGCTAGTTATCTAACACAATTCACTAAAGTGAAATTCATAAATATAAGAACTGCCTTGTGTATAGCACTTAGAGTACTTTTATATATACAGTATTGTTGAACTTTTTTTTTTACTGTAACTCATAGTAGATAAATATTTCACAGTCTTGTATGCCACCCATTATACACACATACATGTACACCTATATAGAAAAAGGAAACCAGAGTTTTATAAGACAGTTTTTCCCATCCTGTGTATTCTGATAGTTTAGTTTTAGATTCTATTATGATCTAATGTTTTTGTTTGTTTTTAATGCTGGTTGCAACCCATTAGTTTGACTTTGTGCCCCACTAATGAGCTCTAAGTTTAAAAACCACTGATGTACACAGCTCTACTTAACCCTTGCCACAGCACAGCAGTAATTCTCACCCCATTAGTCAAGCTCATAGACGGATAGACCTGGCCAAAATCCCAAGTTCAAATTCCATTTTGGAATTTCTGATTATGTATAAGTTGTATGTTTTGTCATCTCAAACCAGCTGAGAACCTCCTTTTGCTTTGTATTATGGCTGTGACCAGGCAAGTTTGCTCATTTTCAACTAAGTCAATAGTTTTGTTGGGCTTCAGAAGCAGAGAGAAGAAACAGCTACAAGGAGCATTCCCATTTTTCTCCCACAAGGTCATACTAGATGGAAAGGACACTTCCTGCATGAGACCCTCTGTATTTTTGCATAATGGAGCATGTTTACAGTAAATCAGCAGAGACTTAAAATAATCAAGCATTAATTAAACCATGTCTGACTTAAAGCTAACCAAAAGTTTGATACTTCACCTCCCCAAACATCTTTAGCCGTCCTTTAATGCAATTAAAACCATAGCCAAGAGCAAAGAGCATGAAAAGTAGCGAGGGGGTGGCTTGCTGGATAATTTACATCATTTTTATATGTAACTTCTCACTTACTTTCAGGTGGAAATGGAGAACCGTGTGGCCTCACACATTTGAAGTGAATGGTTCCCATGAGAGTACTATAAATTAACACACAATGACATTGGATCCAAATTATTAACAGGTGATATTCTGAACAAGCAGGAGACCCCATCTATCTGTTCTCACCTCTATTGCTTTTTCCCTTATTTCTAGGATGGCCCTGAAGCTGGACAGACTGTGAAGGTGAGTGCTTATTATATGCATACAAATTAATAAGGGATGATTATGAGGACTAATAAAAAATCACAACGAGTCATTTGCAGCACATTGCTGTTTCATTGTGTTATCTTTGAGGTCAGAGAGACCCTCGGTGTTAGAGCCATAAATCCTGACATTATACACTGTGCCAAACAATATGCTTCCCATTAGTTTGCAAGACATTTACCTTTCCTAGTAAAATTATTATCGTGCAAATGCTAAAACAGAAACTAAATCAACAAGTCCTAAAATAACAGGAGTCACAAAGTCCTTTGTGAAGTGGTGTCCAGGAAACAATGTGTCGGCTTTGCCGGGAACTTTATGGGCCCCCATGGAAACCTGGGATGTCTTTGACATACCTCGGTTTTTACATCATCTACTTCATTTTTTTGTAGGCATAAAAAGTTCATTTTATTTTTTATACTTTTTCACAATAGTAATAATTAAAACATTATTTTATTTTTAATTGACAAAATAATAATTTTATATATACAAAATTTTAAAATACAAATTGCACATGAACTTTATTCTTGAAGGAAGAGAGAGCCACTACAGTAGCCCTCAGGGGCCTCCCTTCCCTTCTCACTGTCCTCACCTCCACACCTGTTCTTCACTTCCCTACATACTTAATATCAACCTTCAAACCTAATGGAGTCAGTGGAGCTCAAAAATGGGTTTTTAAGTGTGCTTAAAAAAAAGAAAGGAGAATTTATTAAGATAGTCTCTCCTTCCACAGTAAAAAGAAAAGAAAAAAATTCCTGGTTGACTCAGAAGCTGGATACCAGCCTCTTTTATACCAATGCAAATTCCTATGTGGTTAGAGCCTGTGCCAAAGTCACAGAAAAACGGCTCTATTTTTGGTGGTAAAAATCAGAAATAAGTTAGGCTTGGGTGCTGCTCTTATACTTTATGAAATAAAGTTTTATGGCTCTGAGTCTAGCTGTGAGTGGATAAGGCAAGGCTTGGCACCAAACATTGCCACATAAACATAGTTCCTTTTTGTTATTACTTTGCATATGACTTTAACACAGGTACTATGGGACTTTTAACATAGAATCTCTGAGATGTACCTATGAGGAGTGAATGTCCTGGAGTAACTGTCACCAAATGGACCACTAAATTCCTTAGGATAAAAAAAGGGCCAGCCCCCCTGAGGGCTCTGGACACAGGATGTGACTTTCAGCTTTCTTCTACCCTCGTACAAGGCTCCAAATAATACAGATGCTTAAAAAAAAAAGGATAAAATATCTGCAGACTCATTTTGAAATCAATTCCTGGGACATAAAACACAAATGTTTAAACATGGTTACCAGATTGTTGTTAGGAGAACTCAGGATTCAAATGTAAATCCCAACCACACCAGATTAGTCAGATGCATTATGTATTATCTATTTGATGGAATTTCTTCAGCTATTGAAAGTAACACGGTAGAGGCATAGCTAGTGACATGGGAGAATGCACACATCTTAGTAAGTGGAGTGCACAGAGTGATAGTAATAAACATAGTTAAAATTTATATGACTAGATAGTTTATATGGTTGCAAAATTCTATTTCAGGGGGCCTTAAAAATATTTACTATGTAAATAGTAGATGAGTAGTTGCCAGGGGCTCGGGGGAGGAGAGAAAGGGGAGTGACTCCTAATGGGCATGGATTTCTATTGATGGTGATGAAAATATTGTGGAGTCAGTGCTGATGATCAGGCGTCCCTGTGAAATACTCTAAATGCACAGAATTGTACATTTTATAGGGATGGGTTTTGTTTTATGTGAATTATCTCTTGATTAAAAATAATAATACAGTAAAAACACATGCACAAAACAAGCCAACCATGAAGTGTAGCAAGACTGAAAACATAATGGCTATAGACTTACCTACAGCAAGTACTTCTTGATGTCCCAATTGCGTGGTCAAACTTTATAATGTTTTTGGTCAACTTTGATGATGGACTAATTCTTAACATCTAGTACTTACATAGGAATTATTGAATGTGGTTAACTACTAGACTTTATTAACAGAAACATCCTCTTGTCCATGAATCTAAAAGATTGCCAAATATTTATATTTACCATCAACCAATTATGTAGCTTAAGATGATTTTTATTAAACAATTATATATATTATAAAATCAGCAGATTATATTGTTCTGGACATCTTTGAATTGTTTCCAACCTGACCACAGATTTTCCCTAGTATGAATTAGTGGGGTCATAATATATCCTTTGTAGAATATAATACTTAAAAGAGAATGTGCTCTCTCTCTTTGTCTCTCTCTCTCCTTCTCCTTATGCACACACATTCTCAGTGGAAATAAAGTTTTGCAAACTTTCCTTTACCATATCTTCATATCAAAAATTGTTTGATCTGTTTTGAAAGTATACCACCTTTTTGAAAATTAACTTCTTTAATTTTGATGATAATGAAAAGTTGATGCTCAGTTGTCGTTCCAGATCTATTCACTTGGAATGTTGTGTTTGGGGCTTGGAAATCTTTGTCATTAATAAACACTCCTCATGATTCTTTTCAGAGCGTAGATATTAATCAACCTCACTATTTTATGATGATAAAATACTAAGTAGTGATGGCCACATAATTATGACACAATGAAGCCAGTCTTGCAGTAGCTAGCACTTCTAGGGAGCAAAGCAGCCTCTTTAAATATTCAGCTGTCCAGTTCTGAAAACTACAATTCAAGTCTCTGAACATTTCATATTTTGAAATTCACACAGTTGCACATTTTAAGGTAGCATTTGACGACCTGCCAGGGGAAGCGCAGGGACTGTTCTCTTCATCTTCGCCTCTGTGTCTGATTCTTGATATTCCACCTGATCCCTGGGTCCTAAACCACTTTTGTCGCATGCTGTGTGGTAATAGCAATAAGCCCAGTAATGGTCTGTTCCCCTGAAGCAACTGTTGTTATTGTTAATGAAGGTGTTCCACTGAGTTAGCCTCTTGAACATGATGCCACCGTAGGGTTTTTTTTGTTTCAGGGGTTTTAAATTCTGCTTTGCAAAGAGCAAGGGTGGCCTAGCTTACTCAGTAAGGCACTTGTAGCAGGAAAGGGAAATAACAAAGTAAAAAGGTGACCTCTTGTTTTACAATTGATTATTAACTCTCCATTTGGGGTTTAAAAGCAACAGAACCCTGTGGTACACAAGGCGATTATTGCTGCAGTTTAGATGTCCTACAGGCTTAGAAAGCAGTCTCTTCATCTCAGCCATATGGGCCCTCACAGCAACCTCCCTGATCCCTTCTGAAGTTGCCCTCCTAAACCCCATACTCCCTGTCCTGGGGCCTTGTTTGATTTCCATCAAAGCATTCTTTGCTGTCTTTTGTTTAAGTACCTGCCTGGCTATCTTTTCTTCAGTTCTTTCAGAACTTAAGCTTTGTGAGGGTGAGGACCCCCATTTTGTCATTGTTTACAATAGGGCTCAGGACCACCCCAAAATGTGGCACTTTGGCTTACTGGAATAGTTTAAGGTGAAGAAAATTGAGAAAACTGAAGAAGCAGGAAGGCCCTTTTCTGGTCTTCTTCCATTTGTCTCCCCTGAAGTGGGCCATAAAAAGAATTCTTTGGCCTACTTCTCCTGAAAGTAGGTCATAAGAACCTCATTCCAGAAGATTCCTTCCCTATGTTTTCTATCATCAAAGGCCAAGAAGAATCTGAATAAATAGGCTTTGCTAAGTTTCCCCCAGTTTATTGCCATTAGCTCATACTCTTTGGTCCTGCGATCACATTTCTGCATACATGTCCATAAAAGTACATAATTTTCCTCTCTTTCTTTGAGTTCATTTCTGAAGGCACCAGTGTCACATAAATCTTATGTTAAACATATTTGTTATTCTTCTATTAATCTGTATTTTGTTATAGGGTCTTAGCCATGAACCTAGGGATGGATAAGGAAATGATATTACTTTTTCTTCCCTATGTTTCCCATGGTTCTTTTATGTGGAGAAGAGAATAGGGGTGCTAATGGAATTTTGTTTAATATAATAAATCTCTGCTCTTATGTTTCTAAATTTAGTTACCATGAAGTAGCAGATGATATGTGTTTATATTTTAGTGTGTAGTCAGGGCACTGGGCTTCTTGAAATCTTTATTAAAAAGTCACCTATATTCCATGTATCAAATAATGAAGACCAAAATTTCTACTAATCAAGTTCTCAGATAATATTCCAAAATATAATTCCAATTAGCCAGACCATTAAGGTAATATTCCTTTAAAAGGGATGCAGCTTAATAAGTTTAATGTGTGCTATCTTTTAGAGCAATTACTATGTTCATCTTCGGGTAGGGTGGTATTTTAGGTATATTAAAGAGAGATTAATTTCAGGGAGGTAATCTGGAATCTCATAAGAACTATTTATAGACTGTGCTTTCTTATGCTCTTCTGTGTTTGGCGTGCTTGAATCTTCTACTTAGAGATTTAATTTTATAGTATTAATGCATTGGGAAGTATCTCTTAATAGCTAGTGAAATATTAGCAATTACTATTTAGATTGCTCTAGAACAGGAAAAGGAATTACTTAAAGTATGATTTAAAAATTTAAAAAGAAAAAGAAAGAAAGTTCTTCTGTTCACTGAGGAGTTTCTGTGGTTGGTCCTAGAACAAATGTTCCATATAAATATTTGGCAATCTTTTAGATTCATGGACAAAAGGATGTTTCTCTTAATTAAGTCTAGTAGTTAACATACTTTGACATCAATTAGAGGTTCCATAGTGATATTAGCTCTACTGACTTACTAGCTGTGCAATTTCGAGCCAGTCTCTCAACCTCTCTGAACATCTATCTCCCCATTTTTTGAGTGGGGAAATTCTATTTTATTGAGTGATGGTGGGAAGAAACTGGAATATTCATATTCAGCATGCCATAGATATAGTGAAGATTGGCTAAAATGTGGACATGTGTATGGAATCTGGAACCAGTCCACCCCAGTTCTAATCCCAGCCCTGCCACTTATTATCCCTGGGGACTTGTGCACATTTCTTTTTTGTGTGTGTGTGCATATTTATTAACCTTAAGCTCAACCTTAATTTTCTCATCTATAAAATAGGCTACATCTGGGCTTTAAGATTATGTAACTGACATTGAGATGATTTGTGGTCCTGCCAAATTTACACAGTTATTCTACACTAAATTCCTGTTACTGCCTTTAAACTAAGATCTTAAGAAAATTTTCTCTGATTAAATGATTTGTGCTGTTTGAAGATCTTGTTTGAACTTTTTAATAAAAATGACCCCTTGGAAATTCATACATCTGCCTCATTAATTGGGAAAAAATACTGACTTTCTCTATCTTAATTTTTGTAGCTTCTGCTGTACACCTAGTTGCTAAGGAATAAGTCAAGGTTATAAATTGACAGTATCCTTCCAAGTTACCTAAAATAGATATTCCTGGTATAGAAATGTGCCTGCTCCCAGGCTTATGTGCGAGGTCTGATGTTGGACCTGGGAGTCTGTGTTTTAACAGAAAGAATAAATGATTCTGATATACGCTTTGATCTCCTAATGCTGCTTTACCAAGTAAGTGATAAGGATAAGAAATTGTTATGGAGGAATCTGTACATAGCCACTACTCTCAACCCAAACCAATTCCTAGGAAAGATATGGTGTGCACAGAAAGGAGAAACTTGTAAAAATAATTTTCTTTGACTTTTATTTATTATTTTCCTCTGGAAAGAAATTGTAAGAGAGCTGTAATTCGCCAAGGGACTTTCATCCTTTGATTACAGCCATGGTGAACAGTGTCTTGCCTATGTTTGTACTTAATGCATGTATTTACTGCCAAAATAATTAATATCTTCAGGATGCAGTAGCTTTTATCTTGTGGGATTGCCTTAAATTTGCATCTCTGCTCTCAGAATGAATTTGACTGAACTCTGTAAGCCAAAAACAATTCTAGTGCTCAGGGAATGGGTTTGTGTATAAGTGTTGGGAGTGGATGAAGTTAAGGGGTGATGAAGCTCCAAGGCCTTTCCCTCTGGCTTGTAAATGTCTCTAACTCTCTCCCTTTCTCTCTCTTGGTTATTTGAAAGCAAAACCACCACCCCTATGTCTCTAGGCAAAAAAGGGGCTGGGGCCTACCTATCTCCTTTGAGAAGTTTCCTCTCTCCTACTAAACCCTCAAGCCCTTTCCTAAGGAGGTATCAAATCACTGTTTTTTTTGTTGTTGTTGTTTGTTTTCATTCCTAATGTGTTAATTTTGATGTGCATGATGCCATTTGGATCAAATCACTAAAAGGAAAATTAACCAAGACCCTTGGTATTTTCACATTCAAATTATTTTTTTCCCTATTCTTAAGCTAAAGTGGATGTGTGGGTGGGGAGATCCTAGGGTGGAAGTGTGGGTCTTGGTGGTGGGGGGAATGCAAGGCAGTTAAAACATACAGTTGAAGAGGGAAGACTCCAGAGCCCGAATACCTGCTTTCAAACTATCCCTCACCAGGAATGTGAACTCTGTGCAAGTGAACATTTCTGAGTCTGGGCATCCATTCACAAATTTACAAAACGGGCATCTTAATTGTGTTCTGCCTCCTAGGGATGTTGTGAGGACCAAGCAGAAGGTATGCAAATGCTTTTAAGATAGCATGTGACACAAAGTAAAGTCTTATTAAATGTTTGCTATTAGTTTTATAACTTTTATTTTAATACTTCCAACAACCTCCCAAAGTGGGTATTAATATTTCACACTGGGAGAAACCAAGATTTACAGAAGAAAAGTGACATACAAAAAAAAAAGCAGAGAAGACAGCAGAACTTGGATTCAAACCCAGGCCTATCCAAAAATCTAACTGTTTATTATATCACATGACCAGGCTGTTCCTAAATGTGCTACCCATCCAATAAACACAGCCATAGATGCTCAAGGAGAAATTTTGTAAATATTTTGTCACCCCCAACACAGATTAACCTGTTTTATTTTGCTGTGCATGGAATGATGTTGGCTTCAATATACAAATACCCAGAGGACAATCTTTGTTTAGCTCAATTGCCCAGGTAAAGGTTAACTAACTTAAGTGCTGCTTTATTTCTCCATGCCAATTTATACCAGAGGTATATGTTTTAGATGTTTCATTTTTCATTAGTACTACTAAACACATGTCCTCAGTAATTGGAGGCCCTGACATATAGCAAAGTGGATATTTGGCTGTTTAATTTATTTTGAGATGTTTATTGCAGAAATGTGGCAAATATGGTAGATACAATCAATCTTTTAAAGTTTTAGCTGACTGTCTTTTATACCTGAGGCTCAGATTTGGGATTTCTAGTTAAGCACTATGAAATCAAATATCCTATGAAAGATACGTGTTCTGCAGACTCAAAAATACTGCATCGTCTTACCTTTGCTGATGTAAGACCAGTTACCATCATCATTTTTTATGGGATGCTAATAATAAATAATCATTAAAGGAATTATTCCCAGCATTTTGCTCCATATATTTCAAACCAAGGAAATTACGCATACAGTTCTATAACTCCATGTAATCAGCTCATTCTAACTAATTTTAAAGTTTTTAATCTGTGACATCTAAATAATTGGCTTGCCCAAACTGTCACATCTATAAAAACAAGTAAAATAAACACAGCGCAATTAATCATAAGACAAGGTTCAACCCTTTTGATTAAATATAAGTGGCCGGTTCAACCCTATATTTGTTTTAGATCACCCCACATCTTTAAATACAGAATGGGAAATAAATGCCCATAAAATAATGTGTGCTTTAGTTGAAATTGGGCATTTCTACTAAAAGAGATCCAAATGTTACAGACTATTGATTCAAGAGTAATTAACAGAATGAAATAATAAAATATAAGAACATATTGTTTATAAGCTATCTATAAATTGAAAACCATGTAGATCTATATATTGCTGAGAGGGAAAGGCACGGATGGCATTGGGATTGCCTGAGAGTGGAGGTAGTGAGGAGGAAGAACACAATATGGGGTGTGAAGGGGGTTTCTAACAAGATAATGTTTTATTTTCAAATTGGGTAATGTGTATCTGGTTGTTGATTTTATTATTTACACTTTAGAATGCTATTCATGTTCTTAAGTGCATTTTATAAGAAAAAAAGGGGCCCCATCTGAAGAATCTTCCATTAAAAAATGGCTATTGCAATGCTTCCTTTTGGCTTTATCATCTGTAGCATATAAGTACTTCTTATGCCTTCTACATATGAAGTTCTGAGAACAGGACCTGTGAAAGAGATTTTTGAAAGGCCCACCAGTTCATTTGTATAGTTACCCAGATTCGTGAACTGCTACTTTATTTATCTATATGAATATATTTCTATTCTTCTTCTACATGATCTGGACTTGACTTTTTACTCCCCTATTCTTCTTGAATTATTCAATCCCCTTCAGCCACTCCTCTTTAACCATTTGTACCAAAGCCATTAATAAAGTACTTCTCAAGACCCAAAAAGCAGCTAGAAAAGTAAGAATTTGATGGCTGAACCTGGGTCAGATGGAAACCAGCTTAATGAATAATAGACATGACAGCCTGCAGAGCCACAGAAATGGAAGAATTAAAATAACAACCTTTCTGATAACATATGATTGAAAAATATTGGGATGGTGAAAATCTGTAATGGTCCTTGAGCCAAACGCAGTAAGAAAAAAAAAAAAAAAAAAAAAAAAAAAAAAAAAACCTTTCCCTCCTTCCATGTGAATTATATTAATGCTGATGAAGGGAAATTTTACAACTTCGACTTCACATGTAGTGAGGCATCACCCTTACACCTATAGTCTAATAGCGGATCCCTTCTCGAGGGAAGCTTTTGTCCACAAAAATCGGGGAAAATGGAAACATACATCTGTGGAAGCCTTCTGAGTCAGATTAATCCCTAACTTTAGGGGAAGAGTAAAAAAACGATGGTTTGAAATCCTGGGCTCATTCAATGTAAAGGTAACGTTATTAGAGGCTAGTAAGGAAAACTCCCATTTCTTTCTCTGGTAGTTTATTCTTTAAAATAATCTTTTCTTGTTCCTAATGTTATGTGAAAAATTAACACAAAGTTGTTTAAAATGTCATCTTTGCCTGAAGTGGTCAAGAAGAATAAACATTGTGCTAACAAAGTGAACACATCAAATATTCTTTTATTTTGTGAAATCCATTTATCCTAATGTTCACATTGAAATCTCCAACTCTTGGGTCTATGAATCAGTACCTGTTACTCAAAAAAAACTACTCTCTTATCATCCTTCCTGTCCTGGTATCCTAAAAAACAACCCAGCAGAGGCTTTTATTTGTATTCCAATTCATCTGTTGGTTGTAAATGATATGAATTCCCAGATGTAATCAGGTTCTAGCAGTATAATTTTGATGAAATTGTTCAGCCATGGAACATCAGCTATGGATGACCATCAATGAATCTCACTCTTGAGGAAAAAACTCAGAGCATAGAATGATAACGCAGAGAATCCCAAAGGAGCAAGTGACCTTAGAAGTCATCTTCTGTATCTTCATCTTGGTTTCTTGTCGGAAATGATTAGTATTATCTGCTACTCTACAAATAACCATCCTTGTAGCATTTAAGTCTGTCTTTCATCTTTCTCTATACCTGGGAACTAAAAGCATTGGATGGTAGCTGCTTCTAGTTCTGAACAGCTCTGATCTGTGGTTGCTGTTGAGAATTTCTTCACTATCGAAGGTAGTCCATTCCTGCCTCCTTGGAAATGAGCAGACTACCTACTCATGTTTGTCTAGCTAGCAGTCATTCTGTAATTTATTTTTCCTGCACCTACTATGTTCCAGGTATTGTCACAGGCCATAGGAGAACAAGAAGAATGAGACATAGTCCCTGTCTTTAAAGAAGACTTTGAAGTAAACACCTTGATGAGAGAAGTCTGAAAGGTTTTAGAAATTCTACAATTAATATTAATTCTTTCCCCAATTAAGTGTTTGTTGAGGACCTACTATGTGCCAGGTGCTTCCAGGCACTGGGATACAATAGAAGGCATGATAGGTAAGAAATAACTCTCAGCATTGTCTTTCTTCCTCTAACATTCAAGAGAACAAATAAAATATTTCAGGTTTGGAATAAGAAAGATTATAACAAGGCTTTGTCAAAGGAGATAACATGAGGGCAGAGGAATAGGAGTGAGGTGGTTACTTTAGATAGAGTGGTCAAGGAAAGCCCACTGGAGATGTAACCAGTAAAGTGAATGACAGGGACCCAGATAGGCGAAGAGCTGGGGAAGAAAGAGCACTCAGTGTAGAGGCAACAGCACTGCGAATGAGCTTGGATTATTATAAGAAATTAGAGGCCAGGTGGTGGGAATTTGCGGTGTAAAGAGGTATAGATAGTGGTGGTGGGAGAAAAGTTTGAAGAGATGGGCAGGGGAGTGGTTATACCAGGCCTTACACTGGTAAGGAATTATAATTATATATTTTAAATTCAATTGACATTTTGATAATATCTTAAGGGCAGAGGATATTTCACATGTGCTTATGATAGGTCCCCTTAATTGATTTGTTTTTTAAGTTTCTTAGCTCAGTTTCCTAGAACATGAATAATTTTATCTCATGCCTATTAAGTACGCTGTTGTTGTCCCCATACATTCTTCCTAACCTTCCTCATTATTTAGCAGCCAAGAAGGGTTTGAATCTATCTTTAGCTGCAGCTATAGACCTTGCTTGTTGTGTGCTAGAGTTCTTTTGTAAAAGGCTAAATAGTAAATATTTTAGTTTTTGAGAGCCAGATGGATGGTCTTTGTCACAATTATACAAAGGCCTTTATAACACAAAGACAGTCATGGAATATATGCAAATGAATTTTCACAAATGGGTATGGCTGTGTTCCAATAAAACTTTATTTGTAAAAAACAGTTGGTGGGCCAGATTTGACCAAAGGAAGGCCATATTTGACCAAAGGATGTAGTATTCTCATTTCTGGTGTGAGTCAATTCTCTCTACCATGGTGATAACTTTAATTTATCCTTTTCTAAGAATAAGTATAGGAGTCCCTTGACTTTAGGAATGGCAGGTCCCACTATAATAGAGAGAGATGCTTTCTCCAGTACAGCTTGTGAGTAAGAAAGCAGGTAACTCTGGTGTCTGCTGGCAGCCATCTGTGGTTTTTAGGACAGCCTGTCTTAGAATGAAACAGATGCTAAGGCTGGAATGGCTGAGAAATAAAGATATAAAGAAATATAATGTCTTTGGTGACATTATTAGACTGTCAAGTTAACCAGTCCTGAACTATACTACCTCTAGACTTTTTAATTAGGTGATCCAATAAAGTCCTCTATTTGAGTTAGGCTGAACTTTTTGCTGGTTTCAACAGAAGATATGCTCAACTATATCATCTACTCTAAAATATTCAGTTATTGTGGCTCCTTAATATGCTTAAATGGCAGTTTGAATAAACAATTTCTAAACTGTTTCTGCATATCTGCAATACTCATCACATGCCAATGGAAATCTTTGAGTGAAAGTTTTCAAATCAATGGCCCTAGAAGAGCTTAACTTCCAATAGGCTTCCTTTGGTGCATGACCACATAGTAATTCCATTAACTTTAATGATGGTGGTGCTGCACAAAATAGGCTTTGTTAGTCTATTCTCCTCTTTCTTTTTCTAGCATTAAATCTTATCCTGCAGCTAGTTCTTCAGGATAAAGTATATTCACTGATGTCATTCATTTCTTGCCCTTTATTAATATATGCAGGGCTCTCTCTCCCAGGGAGGGAATGCTAAGCGAGTACATTAAAAATGAACCTACTCCCCCATTTGCCCACTATGAGAAAACCCAAGAGTCAAGGGCATCAGCGGATTATTATTGATTATTATAAGATCCAATAAAATCATAAATATGGCTCAAAACAATTACTGTGGCCACATTAGCAAATTATCAAATCCATAACTTGCTTTGGAGCCTGGCCTCAGATATTTAAATAAAGTGCCAGAGGGAAGCAAGTTGTATTTTAGGAATGTGACAACCAGGGCTGGGATAGGGAAATTTATGATTTAATTTGCTGTGCAATCTAATTGAGAATAACTATTGGATTTGTAAAAAAGTGAACTTTGATTACATTTAGGTGTCAGAAATAAACTGGAAATATGGGTCAGTTTATACTTTTCTGAGGGTCTGTGGGGAGGAGGAAAGGAAGGTATTCATTGCAAGAAATGACTTTCCTGGATGACCTTGCACCCCTCCTTCTGTGCTCTTATTTCCTGTGTTCAAGTAATTGGGTTATACCTGAGACTAGCTGGCTCTTCCCAGAGACTTGCTTTTTACTTTCTTCGCCAAGTGTCAATTTTCCCCCATTTAGAAATAAATCAATTCAGAATGAAATTACCTAGAGAATTCATTTTTCACCATCTAGTAAATGGATCTCACCAAAGAACATGAGGTCCTTCTCTTTTGGTTCAGGCTTAATAAAATTCTACTCTTTGAAGGCAATGGTACAGAAAAGATATCTCTTCCTTCTCCAGCCTTTTCCACTTCGTTGGATTACTGGGTGGCATTTGCTCCATAAAATGTGTATTGGCATGTTCAGAGATTCCTGTGCATATTTTCTGAAGACCTAACCTGCCTGGTTTAAATTTCTAACCCAAAGGGCGGTGCCTGTGGCTCATTGAGTAAGGCGTTGGCCCCATATACCGAGGGTGGCGGGTTCAAACACGTCCCCAGCTGGACTACAAAACAAAAAATAGCAGAAGTTGTGGTGGGCACCTATAGTCCCAGCTACTCAGGAGGCTGTGGCAAGAGAATCGCGTAAGCCCAGGAGTTGGAGGTTGCTGTGAGCTGTGTGATGCCAGGGCACTCTACCATGGATGATAAAGTGAGACTCTGTCTCTACAAAAAAAAAATAAAAAAAATTTTAACCCACAGCAGGTTGGGAAAAATTTTCCCATGGCACTTTGTATAAACCATTAGCCACTGTAGTAGTTCATCTCAGGTGCTGGCCTCAGCTGCACTCCGATGACAAACACACTGGTGGTTGGATTTTCAGGAATGGATTGGCTCATCTTTCAGCTCACTTTAGGAAAATAGAAAAGCTATTTGCACAAAGATAAAGGAGATTTCATAGTGATCTATGTAGAACTGGCTAGTGGATTTCTACAGCAAGTCAGTGAAAGCTTGAAAACCCAGCTGAGAAATGATAAATTACTGCTAACTGTCCTAATTATCCCTTGACACTCTGCATTGAATCCTGACTAAATTTTGCTGAAACTTACAAATAGAGGATTTAAGGTTTAATAAATTATACATAATAGATATGCTTTAAAAAAATAGAAAGATAGCCATAGCAGAAGGATACTATATTTATCACCCAACAGTCTCCTAAGCCTCATAATGTGGTAGGGGTAGAGCAGGAGAATGTGTTAGATAAATTGTAATTTTAATCGCAAATCTAATTGATTACGCTCAGCATGATCATTAGGTTAAGGAAGTCTATGAGTCAACTCCCAAGGTCATTATGTTAATAGAGTAAGCATGTAATTTGTGATAAGTTGATTTTTGAACATCACATTCTCCTCCATAAACAGTATAACTAACAGTAACATCTATGTGTCACCCATTGACTAATTGTTTCTTTGTATTTTAGGACAACCATCTTGTATTAGTCCATCTTTCCTATTTTATATTTACAGTTTTAGTTCTTCTAATGTTTAAATACACATCAAATTCCTCCAGCAATGTTTACCTTTTTACCATGTTGTATACCATTGTTGCATAGTCCCAGTTAGAAACATTTGCTTTGTTCTTTTTCATTTCCTTCCTTACCAACTGTCTACTTCTTTGAAATGTTTGCCTCTTAGTCCTCTTTCAGACCTTTCAGGCAATTTGGATTAATTCTTTACTTCTCTTAGCTAGAATCTTTGTGGAAGTTGGAAGAAAATGTGTTATTCTTCCCCTATAGAATCATCAATGCCTTTGATTATGTATCTCATATGCATTTTACTCTTTCACTAAACTTGTTCCTCACATTTGAATGTTTTGTCCAGATGGCATAGAAACAAGTGTTTACTGCACTGCTTGGAACAGAGTAGGCTCTCAATAAATGCTTTTTAGAACACAATCATGGTTTCATCAAGTACAAAGTCTCATATCTCCCAGATACATCTGCCTCTTTGCTGCAGATGAAGACTGTGGAAAATGAATTGATCAGAATGATCTTGTTTATAGGTTCTGATGTAATGTGGATTTTGTTAGTTCATGTTTGTAATTTGAAGACCAATGAATCTAGTGGTGATACAAAGTCCTGTGATGTCACTGTTCTCAGGACCACTTGGTTAGCAATACAGCAGCTCCTTGATCTCACTGTGGACAAATTCTGTCAGTGAAATGAATTCTGATCTGTTGCTCTTAATTAAGTGGTGATCTATAGGGGTGCCTTCCACACCTAGGGTATTTAATAGACTGACTATTAAGCTTTCATGCTAATCATTTTGCTTTGAATAGGCAAACAAAGGGCATCCGGAGCCCTTTGGACTCTTCGGGGTGACAGATGGAATCATAAATTGAATTAAAAGCAACTAACTCATTAAATTCTAAGGGTTGGTGGACATCATAGAATCTTTCAAATATTTGCAAGCTATGGACTTTTTCCATGGGAAAATTCACATATACACAAAATTTTACATTTAATTTCAGGACTTCCAGGCCTGTAAATCCTGCGCATGGGCTGCTAGACTGAATTTACCTCATTCAGGTACTATCTACCCCCAAATTTACCTGACTGGTTATCTTTCAACTAAGTATTCAGGGGTAGATAGTATTTTTAGCCTAAATTGATGGGATGAATCTTAAGGCAGGTCACAAAGAACCAAGCCGTACCCACCTTTACAAAATAACTTTCACCTGTAGGAATTACATACTCTAAGGATTAAAAGTCCCCTCGGCATTTGTGGTGAGCATAGCTGCCTTTCAGAGTCCCATCCACTGTTAGCTGTGTGGCTTTAGGGAAGTGGTTTAACTTTCTCTGCATTTGTTTCCTTGCCTAAAAAATTAGAATAACAGTATTCCCTGCTGTTAGGATTTTGTGAGTATTAACTGAGCTCATGAATGGGAATGCCTCTTCACAGTGCTTGACATGCTGTGCTTTTTTTTTTGTTTGTTTGTTTGTTTAATAGACTTAATAGATTTTAGATTGGGAAGTGCTGTAAGCATGGGAGTATTTCTTGATTTTAGAAAAATACCCCAAATAATTAAGCCAATTATTCTAGTATCATCACTTTTTATATATACCAAGGCAGGTAAGGCCAGATAGGTTTTGTCTATGGTGCCAGCTTTCTTCTATTGGTAGTATCTTCCTAGAGTGCTGTGTTAAGAAGAATTTCTGAGGTTGTATCTTGTCTGATGAAAAGTGCTGTGATTGGTGAGAGGTATCATTTATAAGCACAAGAACAGGGCCATACAAGTCAAATATTTGTTGTCTCTTACAGTTTATTTCTGAACTCTCTAGTCCCACTGATTGGTCAGTTAAACCTTTATAATTTTATTTTATTTTACTTTGTTTTCAGGACAGGGTCTCACTCTGTCACTCAACCTGAGTGTAGTGGCATGATCATAGCTCACTATAACTTCAAACTCCAGTGCTTAAGAGATCCTTCCACCTCAGCCTCCCAATGGCTAGGACTACAGGCATGCACTACCATCCCTGGCTATAAATTTTATATATATTTTTTCTTTTCGAGACAGAGTCTTGTTCTATTGCCTGGGCTGGAATGCCATAACCTCACCCTAGCTCATAGCAACCTCAAACTCCTGGACTAAAGCAATCCTTCAATCTCCAGAGTAGCTGGGACTATATGTGTATGCCACCATCCCCAGCTAATTTTTCTGTTTTTAGTAGATACAGGGTCTTGCTTTGCTCAGGTTGGTCTTGAGCTCAAGCGTTCCTCCCACCCTGGTCTCCCAAAGTGATAGGATTACAGGTGTGAGCCATTTGTGCCTAGCCTAACTTTTATAATTTAAATCACTCAAAGTAGTCCAGGGATAAAGTTTTGTCAAAACATGATTATTTCTATTTTATATGAAGTAAAGAAGCTGACATCTGGAGAAATTGAGATAATTGAATCATTTTAGTTGTGCAAAGCACTCATCCTGATTTCTTTGGGCTCGTGTTGATAGATTTAACTGAAAAGGAGATAATTGCTAAGGAGTTTAGGCATGTATTAAGCTCAAGTTTTAACCCTCTGACAACTGGATTTGTGATTCCAGAGATATTTTCAAATATATGAGCTATAACAGCCTTTAATCAGATATGTTATTAAATATAAATCAGGACTCACTCTGAAAAATCACTGTTGTAAGAGATAGAATTGAATATATAGAGAGAGGTATTAGAGAAAACAGATGCAAGGTTAGGACAGTTAAAAATAATGATGGGAACCTAACAGAGTACCTTATAAGTCTTGAACATGCATTTCTGAATTTGTAGCATTTGTGATTTTCAGTTTTGTGAGGAAATGATATAGCTGTATTAAAATTATCAAGGAGGCTAGGCACAGTGACTTACACCTATAATCCTGGCACTCTGAGAGGCTAAAGAGAGAGCATCACTTGAGGCCAGGAGTCCCAGACCAGCCTAAACAACATAGCTATCCCATCACTACAAAAAATTAAATTAATAATAAAATTAAATAATAAAATAATAAAACCAAAATTAGCTGGATGTGGCAGCATGCTTCTGTAGCCCCGGCTACTCATGAGCCTAAGGCAGGAGGATTGCCTGAACCCAGGAGTGTGAGACTGCAGTGATCTATAATGACAATACTGCACTCTAACCCAGGCAACAGATTGAGAGCCTATCTTTCTCTTCCCAAAAGGTCATCATGGTTACATTCTGAAAAACTCTTGCAGTATTTTATGAAGTGTCTCCTTTTTTTGGTTAGATTAGAATGTCTGTAAACTGAGCAGATTATATCCAAGAAATGTAAAGTTTGTTGTGGTTCTCATAGGGCATTAGGGACATTATTTCAATATATGGTTCCGTTTGTTTATATTAAAAAAAAATCACTCTATTGAAGAAAAGTTACTGCTTTAAAATGTAAAATATATATCTTTAAAAAATACATTGGATATGTGTTTGTTTCCTAGTTTAGTACAATTACTTAACATAGATAACAGTTTCTGAAGAAAATTGAATTGAGTTTTCTCATTCAGTGGTAAAGGGATACTATCTTCTTTTTAAAATCAAATCTGTAATATATCCTAATATTTTAATTTAGCTTTTTTCCTTAGATTGTTAGGAAAAAATTGTTGCCTGATAGCAGCGAAGATCGAGATACAAAAGAAGCTCTAAAGGAGTTTGACTTCTTGAGTACATCAGAGGAAGGAGACAATGAATCTAGAAGCGCAGGCGATGGAACAGATTGGGGTAAGGAAGCATTCTGGATCCAACCAGAGTTGTTAAGTAAATAAAAGAAACTATAATTATAATGTTGAACTATTGAACATTCTATGAACTTACTACTTCTGTCACCTTTTATCCAGGGCATATGTGTGTTTAAGGAAGGTTGTATATATAGTTACCTCATTTTTAAAAAAATTTAAGCAATATAATAGGAAAAGAATTAGAATTAATATACAGAATATACTTTGTATCTGTTTAAACAATAGCACTTGCAAATATTTTTGTGGAAATTGAATATGAGCATAAAATGGAAGATTTGGAACACCTCCTGGCATCTTCTGTGCAATAAAAATAAGTTAAGAAAATTGTAATCAGTCATTCATTCTAGTTTAGGTTTTTTAACAGTTTGTACAAGGCATAGAGTATTGTTTTTTGCTCTAATTGTTCGAAATGAATCTAATATTTTAGACATCTGATAAGAGTTAGAACAAGTATTTGGTGGAAACTTCTAGAATAGATCACTCTAGTAGTTTGGAAGTGCATTATTGCTATCAATAGGTAGGATTGTGATAAACTCTTCAAAAGTGATCAATTCCACCAGATGTATATATACGTTGGTTAGTATGAGATGGAGGGAGGGAGAGGTTGATACTGAGAGAACATTTTCCCTTGAGGTTGATGAATTTCGGAACCGAATTAGCTTATACTGTCTGTACTTTAAAGGCATAGAAGTTAGAGAATCATTTCACTCTTATTTCTACTCTCATTTTTCCTTAGAGCTTTTCTTTGTGACCAACTTAAAATATGGTAAACTTTAAATTCTGAATGTTTTATTCATTACAAAATGGATGAAGTTATTTTTTCACATTTGTAATTTTTTTTAATCCTACTACACAATATATAGTTCTGCTAATGATAACTTTCTGCTTTCAAAGGTTTTTTAACACTGAAGCAAAGGGTTTTTTTGTTTGTTTTGTTTCAGTTTTTGAGATAGTCTCACCCTGGAGCCCATGCTAAAGTGCCATGGCATTAGCCTAGCTCATAGTAACATTAAACTCCTGGGTTCAGGTGATTCTCTTGCCTCAGCCTCCTGAGTAGCTTGGACTACAAGTGCCCACCACCACACCCAGCTAGTTTTTCACTTTTTAGTAGAGACAGGGTCTCACTCCTGCTCAGGACTGCTCACTCTACTTCTTAGCTCAAAGGATCCTGCCACCTCGGCCTCTCAGAGTGTTAGAATTACAGGTGTGAGCCTAAAGCAAAGTTTTAATGATTTCTTTGTTTTTTGAAGCTGTATTTTTAACTATGTCCTATACATTTCAGGCAAAACAAGATTATATTGGGCGAAAATAAATGACAAAAATCTTTCTGTTTGGCTATTCTGACACATTAACTGTTGCTCTTTTCTTCACTTGGCAGATTAAAAATCAGATTACATTAAGACGTACTTGGAGAGGGCTAGGAAATTTTTTGCTTCCTTGAGGTAAAAGGGATGAATATTGGTTTCCTATTTTTAAAGTCAGACCGTATTTTGTTTTTTTAGGTATATAACTTCTATAGTATCCACAGGGTAAATATGACTAATCTTTCATAGGGTTATTAAATAGTTCATGACAGTAGGAATTATTTACATGTTAATTTGCTAAACCTTTTGAAAAACAGTATTTCACATATTTTAAAATTAAGCATTGTCATTTTATTATTTTATCTTTTATAAAAAATTCCACTAAGTTTCCTTAAAAGATACACCAATGGTTTCTTATATTAAGTATATGTTCTTTTAAGTTAACATTTTGACCATAAAGAAAAAAGCCGCTACATACTTGGTCTGAAATTGTTTTAACGAATTATTTATTATTATTTAGATGTGGCTTTACCACATTTTGAATTTTTCATCTACTTTTATTCAAGCAGCTACATTAAATGCAGATTTCAGTATAGCTTCAAGAACAGGTTGGGCATGGTGGTTTATAGGTATAATCTTAGCACTTTGGAAGACCCAGGCGGGAAGATTGCTTGAGGTTAGAAGTTCAAGAGTATACTGAACAAGAGTGAGACCCTATCTGTACCAAAAATAGAAAAAAAATTAGCTGGGCATGGTGGTGTGTACCCATAGGCCTAGCTACTCAGAAGACTGAGGCAGGAAGATTGCTTGAGCCCAGGAGTTGAAGATTGCAGTGAGCTGTGATGAGGCCACTGCACTCTGGTTGGGTGACAGAGGGAGACTCGGTCTCATAAAAGAAAAAAAAAGAACTAGAACATAGACCATAGACACTAGAACCACAGAATAATACTTCAATATTATTTCTATACAAATGTTTCTTAGTATATTTTATTACTTATAATGAAGAATTTTTTTTACATTCTTAGTTACAAACATTAGAAATACCGATGTTTGGCTGGGCACACAGTGACTCACGCCTGTATAATCCTAGCACTTTGGGAGGTCAAGGTGGGTGGCTTGTGTGAGTGCACTAGTTCAAGACCAGCCTGAGTAAGCCTGTCTCTACTAAAAATAGAAAAACTAGCTGGGTGTCATGGTATGCATCTGTAGTCCCAGCTACTCAGCAGTCTGAGGCAGGATTGCCTGACCCCAAGAGTTTGAGGGTGCTGTGAGCTGTGATGCCACAGCACTCTACTCAGGGTGACAAAGTGAGACTTTGACTAAAAAGAAAGGAACGAAAATACTATTGTTTATATTGAACAGTAACAGCAAAAAATAAATAAATGAAATCTGATCAAGTCAAAAAGTTTCTGTGCAGCCAAGGACACAATCAACAAAGGCAAGAGACAAGCTATAGAATGGGAGAAAATATTTATGTACTCTACATCTGATTAAAAAGTGATAACCAGAACCTATAAAGAATTCAAATAGGCTCAGCGCCTGTGGCTCAACAGGCTAAGGCGCCAGCCATGTACACCTGAGCTGCTGGGTTCGAATCCAGCCCTGGCCCGACAAACAAC
>CAUYRH010083666.1:0-18803 GCA_963574655.1 Perodicticus potto | reverse complement strand
GCCAGCCACGGATACCTGAGCTGGCGGGTTTGAATCCAGCCCGGCCCGCCAAACAACAATGACGGCTGCAACCAAAAAATGGCCGGGCGTTGTGGCGGGCGCCTGTGGTCCCAGCTACTTGGGAGGCAGAGGCAGGAGACTTGCTCCAGCCCAGGAATTGGAGGTTGCTGTGAGTTGTGATGCCACAGCACTCTACCCAGGGTGACAGCTTGAGGCTCTGTCTCAAAAAAAAAAAAAAAAAGACAGTCCATGCCTCAGGCACAGCCCTCCTGGGTAGGGTGCCCTGGAAGGAGGTCATCGACATATTGGAACAGCACACATTCTAATTCCTTAGCCGGGAATTTCTGGAGGTAACAAGCCAGTGCTTCTCCAAAAATCATGGGTGTTTTGAACCCCTGTGGCAACCTGGTCCATGTGTACTGGATTGCAGTTTACATGTCTGGTCTTTCCCCCTGAAAAGTAAACAACCGCTGGCTTCCCGGAGCCAGACTTATGCTGAAAAAGGCATCTTTTAAGTCCAGCAAGTGGGCCACTTGGCTACTGCTGGCAGTAGACTCAGCAGAGTATATGGATTAGGCACAGTAGGATGCAGTGTTACAGTTACACTATTTACTGGGAAATTCTCATTTTAGGTTTTAATTTTTCCTGAGGTATCTGTATAGACACAGTAGATAACATTTAATACTGCACAAATTTTTCCAGTGTAGCCAACAGGTGATCTTTGTTGAGTCTTAAGACTTCAGAGTAAATATAACTACTGTATATAATTCTATACTCTTTGGTCAGTCTCTTAGTCCCATTAAACAAATTAGTTTAGTAAAACATATCTCATTTTATGAGTTGACATTACAGACAAGGCTGGGATTTAATAGAGGTGGGCCACAGCCTCTTTTCTCTTTGAACCATTTCTCCTCTCTCCAATTTCTCTCTTTACTAAAGATAAAGTATAGCAGAACTAACTTAGTTGCCAAAATAAACTGTACCTTCAGTATACTGGGTCTGATTATTTGCATACAAGTGCAGTAAGTATAATTAATTATTAGCCATCTAGGCTCTTCTTTCCCTTAAAATTGGCTTTGCTGGAAACTTTTTTTTTTTTTTTTTGCAGTTTTTGGCTGGGGCTGGGTTTGAACCTGCCACCTCTGGCGTATGGGGCCAGGGCTCTACTCCATTGAGCCACAGGCGCTGCCCCGCTGCTGGAAACTTTTATAAGGAATCTCAGGCTGGACTTTTCTGAAAGCCTTTCATGAGCCCAGGTTTCATCTGTGCCATTAGATACCTGTATGCATTGGGTAAATTCTTCTTTTCTTAAGGCCCCCAAGCACATTTCAATTCCCGGACCCGTCAGCAAGCAACCTTTGTTACTTACCATAAATCAGGAAATGTTACTGATGGGTATCTGGCCAGTTTTCCAAAGGGCTTTTTTTATTGGCCTTATAAAGTCAACCTTAATTCCTTAACGCAGTCTGGACACCTCTGGAAATGCTATTCCAGCCAAAGCCTTAGTAAAATAACCAGTGCCTTCATCATGTCCTATAGAACAACGCAGATTCTTATTGAACTTATGCAAATAACTGTATTGTCAGAAATTAAGAATACTTACAAATGGCTTTCAAATTCCAAAGAAATCAAGGAGAGAGAAAAAAATACATGTTTCAAATTCTGCTCATAAGACTAATTTCTCTTACTCTCAAAAACTCACTTCCCACAAAACAGTATCTCAGTCTACTATAAAGTCACCCATTCACTCAGCCAAACTGATAATTAGAAGATTTAAAAGGCAAGAATCTTATTCTTTGACAAAGACCCAGTTTCCCCAATAATTTAAACAACTGAATTATTACATTTTACAAATGAGAGCCATTTTATGAGCTATAACATTGATACAGGATTTTCCCACTCAGGACTGGACAGGGAAACCCCATTTTTCAGGCTCAGGTGAACTTAGACATCAGATCTCCAGGAACAAACACATTGTAGGCCATGCCCTCTGAGCCCTAGCAAGGTCATGAATAAAGCAGCCCGAAACCGTTTTGTTTTGTTTTGTTTTGTTTTTGAGACAAAGTCTCACTTTGTCGCACTTGGTAGAGTACCGTGGCGTCACAGCTCACAGCAACCTCCAACTCCTGGGTTTAGGCAATTCTCTTGCCTCAGCCTCCCGAGTAGCTGGGACCACAGGTGCCCACCACAACGCCCAGCTATTTTTTGTTGCAGTTTGGCCCGGCTGGGTTTGAACTTGCCACCCTCAGTATATGGGACCTGCACCCTACTCACTGAGCCACAGTGCCACCCAAGCCCGAAACCTTTTGGATGACTCCACCCTGACTAAGGAGCACACACCCTAATCCCCTCCCCAGACAAAAAATGCTGTAAAAACCTAATAATCTTGTCCAAGGTGAGGGGCTGCTTTCGTTCATTTGCTAGAATACCCATTCAGTTTGTAAAGGTATTTTTCCACCTACCAAATTTTGGCCAAAATATCTCTCAGGGCCGATTATTTACCCCTAGACAAAGGACTCAAGCAGGAAACCTCCAACCTGGGCCGCCTCCCCCCTTCCAGAGGCTGTTCACCTTGGAGACCTGTTGCTAATATGGCTACAACCTTGTCCAGTGCGAGATTTACACTCTCTCCCCCAGATTTTCGAGGGCCATCTAGAAATCACCAGACTGCCTGAACCCAAACACTTTCCAAGGCATGACCCCTCTGCCAGTAGCTCTGGTACTCTCCTCTTCCTCTGCATGCCCCTCAGTCCAACAAAATCCCATTTTATCACTGATCTATGGCCCGCAGGCTCAATTCTCAAATTCCTGAGACCAAAGACTCACTGAAGAAATTCTTCCCGTTCTGTGAGACTCTGTTACAGGTGGTCCTAATTCAGATAAGAGAGACTCATGTCCTTGTACCTACCCAGTTACAAACCCATAAGAAATATGCTTACACCACAAGCCTCTGACACCCTGATAAGAAGAGCTGGCCCAGAGAGTCCCAATAATGAGCTGCATGTCCTTGGCACCTTGATAAGAAAGACTTGTGTAAAGAAAAAAAAGAAAGGAAGAAAGAAAAACTTGTGTGTTAAGCCACCTGCTCTTCAGCCTGCTATAAATAAGAACTGCCTCCTTCCCTAATGCTGCTGACATCCCTTTAGATTTCAGCCCACTTATAAGGTGTAAAATAAACTTCAGGTATGTCTGCTATGTCTGGTCGCTTGTGTTTTGATTTGGGCTTCATTTCATCTGTCACTGATCAAGTTGTTAGCCACCAAGAAAACCATTTCTGTTGAGAAATCATCTTTTTTGGCATATAAAATTAACATTGCTATAACTATATTCCTTTCAACATCATCTAATTTATGAAAGCAGGATTTATCAACATTTACATCTATAAAAACAAAAGTAGGAATAGATTTAATACTTTGTTGTAGTAATAAGTAACATCCATCTACTGAGAAAAACAAGACACTATCTCAAGAAATAAATTTCAAATAAAAATAACTCTCTCTGTTAATCACAGATAAGAGGCGCAGTGGCTCATGCCTGTAATCCCAGCACTCTGGGAGGCTGAGGCGGGTAGATTGCCTGAGTTCAGGAGTTCGAAACCAACCTGAACCAGAGGAAGACCCTATCTTAAAAAAAAAATAAAATTGCACGTGGCCTGTGGCTCAGTGAGTAGGGCACCGGCCCCATATACTGAGGGTGGCAGGTTCAAACTCAGCCCCAGCTAAACTGCAACAACAACAAAAGTAGCTGGGGCGGTGCTTGTGGCTCAGAGACTAGGGCACCACCCCATATACCAAGGGTGGCCGGTTCAAACCCGGCCCCTGCCGAACTGCAACAAAAAAATAGACAGGTGTTGTGGCGAGCACTAGTAGTCCCAGCTACTTGGGAAGCTGAGGCAAGAGATTCGCCTAAGCCCAGGAACTGGAGGTTGCTGTGAGCTGTGTGACGCCACGGCACTCTACCGAGGGCAATAAAGTGAGACTCTGTCTCTACAAAAAAAAAAAAAAAAAGAAAGAAAGAAATAGCAGGGCATTGTGGCGGGCACCTGTAGTCCCTGCTACTTGGGAGGCTGGAGCAAGAGAATCGCCTAAGCCCAGGAGTTGGAGGTTGCTGTGAGCTGTGATGTTGCGGCACTCTACCAAGGACGACAAAGTGAGACTCTGTCTCTAAAAAATAAATAAATAAATAAAAGAGTTGTTATATATTTATCTTTTGATCAGTTGTGAACTACTAATAAGGGCAACACAACAAAAGAGAATTGTTTTAACATTTAAAGCCTTATATTTGGGGCAGTACCTGTGGCTCAAAGGAGTAGGGCACCGGCCCGATATGCCATAGGTGGCGAGTTCAAACCCAGCCCCGGCCAAAAAACTGCAGGGAAAAAAAAAAGCCTTATATTCGTAAAAAATAAAAATTGATTACTTTTCAGTTTGTATTTTTTTTTTTTTTGGAGACAGATTCTTACTATATCGCCCTTAGTAGAGTGCTGCAGCATCACAGCTCACAGCAACCTCAAACTCTTGGGTTTAAGCAATTCTCTTGCCTCAGCCCCCAAGTAGCTGGGACTACAGGAGCCCACCACAATGCTCGGCTATTTTTTGTTTGCAGTTGTCATTGTTGCTTAGCTGGCCCGAACTCGGTTCGAACCCACCAGCCTTGGTGTATGCGGCTGGTGCCCTAACCACTGTGCTACGGGTACCGAGCCAGTTTGTATATAATTTTTTTGCAGAGAATTGTGCTTGGTCAATAAAAAGCTTTTAAACATAAAAAATATTACATTAAGTAAAATTCCATGGGAAGAGTGGAATAGATTTGAGGTAAAGGGGGGGAGAATGTCAAATTCCCATAAATAAACTGTTCAGATATAGTTTTAAACCTTTTCTTATAGAAAATCATGCACTCATCCCCAAGCTTCAGTAATTATCAATAAAGTACCAATCTGTTTCATCTATAGTCTCAGAATCCCTCCTGATTATTTTGAAGCAAATACCAGATATAACTGAATGCCTTGGTGGTAAACCATCTAACAGAAAAAGAGAGAGAGAGAGAGAGAGAGAGAGAAAGAAATCACTGCATATAACTGCCCATTGTTTGCTTTACCACTTGTTTTTTTTTTTTTTTTTTGAGACAGAGCCTCAAGCTGTCACCCTGGACAGAGTGCCGTGGCATCACAGCTCACAGCATCCTCCAATTCCTGGGCTCAAGCGAGTTTCTTGCCTCCGCCTCCCAAGTAGCTGGGACTGCAGGCGCCCGCCACAACGCCTGGCCATTTTTTGGTTGCAGTCATCATTGTTTAGCGGGCCCGGGCTGGATTCGAACCCGCCAGCTCAGGTGTACACGGCTGGCGCCTTAGCTCGCTGAGCCACAGGCGCCAAGCCTGCTTTACCACTTGTGACTTAACTTCTTGTTTTTAAGAGTTTGTTTTAGCAGCTCTTGAGGAGTACTGAGCAGAAAGAAAGGGCACAGCCTTCCCCCACATCCACCAGACCACATTCTGAGGAGATCAAGAAAGCTAACCTAGCAGAGAAAAAGAAGCAACTACAGCCACCTTTATTATCATTTTGCAGCAGTAACCATTTTTACCCTTTATAACTCCAATAAAAGCCCAAGCCACTTATAACTCCAATAAAAGCCTAAGCCAAAGAAGTGGGGTCAGCACTTCTTTCTTTCATGTTGTGCCCTTTCCTCCCTTAGAAAGTAAACTTTTTGCTTCAAACCTACCTAATCTTTGAGTTGAGAATTCTTTCTCATCCTGTGGTAAGAGTTCCCATCCTAACAATAATGTCATTAATTTGTAAATGTTTCTGTATAAGTGCCTATGATAAGGATTCTAAAAAAAATTTATAACATTATCACCTAAAAATATAGAATAGTAACTATATTATGCATCTATCCAGCAGTGAAATTTCCATGATTGCCTTATACATTTTAATTTTTTTCTTTTTCTTTTCTTTTCTTTTTTTTTTTTTTTTTGAGACAGAGCTCAAGCTGTTGCCCTGGGTAGAGTGCTGTGGCATCACAGCTCATAGCAACCTCCAACTCCTGGGCTGAAGCAATCCTCCTGCCTCCACCTCCCAAGTAACTGGGACTACAGGTGCCCGCCTCAACACCCAGCTATTTTTTTGGTTGCAGCCATCATTGTTGTTTGGCGGGCCCGGGTTGGATTTGAACCCACCAGCTCAAGTGTATATGACTGGCGCCTTAGCCACTTGAGCCACAGGCGCCCAACCTTTAATTTTTCTTTTTTAAGAGACAGAGTCTCACTTTTTCACCCTCGGTAAAGTGCTGTGGGGTTACAGCTCACAGCAACCTCCAGCTCTTGGGCTTAGGTGATTCCCTTGCCTCAGCCTCCGGAGTAGCTGGGACTACAGGCGCCAGCCACAATGCCCAGCAATTGTTTTTGTTGCAGTTTGGCCAGGGTCCGGTTCGAACCCGCCACCTTTGGTATATGGGGCTGGCGCCCTATTCACTGAGCCACAGGCACTGCTCATACATTTTAATTTTTATAATTCTGTTTATTTGAATTGGAATCCAAATAAGGTCAATACTGAGATCAGTTGATGTGCATCTTAACTTTCCTTTAACCTGCGAATTCTCCCTTCATCTTATTTTTCAACATTGTAATTTATTTGTTTAAGGAAAAGAGTAGACGGGTGCTGTAATCCCAGCACTCTGGGAGGCCGAGGTGGGTGGATTGCCTGAGCTCACAGGTTTGAGACCAGCCTGAGACAGAGTAAGACCCCACTATAACGTAATGAAGAATAATAAAATACATATATTAGAAAAAAAAAAAAAGACCCCACCTTTAAAAAATAGCCAAGTGTTATGGCAGGTACCTGTAGTCCCAGTTATTGGGAGGCTAAAGCAAGAGAATCACTTGAGCCCAGGAGTTAGAGGTTGCTGTGAGCTATGATGCCACAGCACTCTACCGAGGACAACAAAGTAAGACTCTGTCTCAAAAAAAAACAAAGAAGAAGAAACTCAGAATTACAAGACCAGCCTGAGCCAGAGTGAGACCTCATCTCTAAAAAATAGCCCCAATATTCTGGCTTGGCGCCGGTGGCTCAAGTGTCTAAGGCGCTAGCCACATACACCTGAGCTGGCGGGTTCGAATCCAGCCTGGGCCCGTGAAACAGCAATGATAGCTGCAACCAAAAAATAGCTGGGCTTTGTGGCAGGCACCTGTAATCCCAGTTACTTGGGAGGTGGAGGCAGGAGAATCTGTGGGAAGATGGAGTCCAGGGTCATTCCCAGACAGGTTGAGGTCAGCCTGGGCCTGATATGACTGATAAGAAAAGTTGCCCTTAAAGATAAATTGATCCTGACTCTGTACCTGTCGCTCAAGTGGCTAAGGTGCCAGCCACATACACCAGAGCTAGTGGATTCGAATCCAGCCTGGGCCTGCCAGACAGCAATAACAACAACCAAAAAATAGCTGAGTGTGTGGCAGAAGCCTGTGGTCCCAGCTACTTGGAAGACTGAGGCAAGAGAATCACTTAAGGCCAGGAGTTGGAGGTTGCTGTGAGCTGTGATGCCACGGCACTCTACCCAGAGTGACAGCTTGAGGCTCTGTCTCAAAAAAAAAAAAAAAAAAAAAAAAAGATAGCCAAGTGTTGTGGTGGGCACCTGTAGTCCCAGGTATTTGGGAGGCTGAGGCAAGAGAATCACTTGAGCCAAGAGTTTGAGGTTGTTTTGAGCTAAGATGTCACAGCACTCTACCAAGGGTGACCAAGTGAGAGTCTGTCTCAAAAAAAAGAAAAGGGTAATTTATCCTGCAGTCTCCCTTTAACTGGAGTCTGCAATCTGCCTGTGCTGTTCTATAACACACCCTTCAGTTCCTTCTAGTTCCTTTTTTATTATTTTTAATTTTTTCTGCTAAACAGTCCAGGAGGGATCGTCTTAGTTCCTATACATTCATACTTATAGCTAGACCAGAAGCTATAAAAGTTTAATTAATTACATTTCTTTTATATTCACTTTTGTGAATGTTGAGTAATACATTAAATACATTTTTAATTTCAGTTTTTCATTTCAGTCAACATTTGCCTTCTGTAATCAGTGGGTTCGTATATAAACACACATACATACATGAAAACTTTATCGAAATAGAGATAAAAGAGTTTATACTAAACAATCTGTACACTTTGTATGTTATACCTCAGCAAACAAAAATAGAAAATGATTGTCACCTATAAAACCTCTATCTGCATACAAAAAATGCTTGAAAAAATATTTTTGTAACCTGTCAAAGAATATTTCAAATAAAGAATTTCACTGGATATTTGAACCTATTGGTTTGCCACAAACAATTGGTTAATATTAGAAAAATATGGATCTGAACACCTCCATAAAGCCTCCACCAACAGTTCAATAGTTTGTATCTGAATTTTGATACAAATTGTTGGACTGTTGGTGGAGGCTTTAAAGATGAATATTATAATACATTAGAGCCAACAATATAAATAGATCCATTTGGATCAATTTATCTTTTTGTTTGTGTGTTTGTTTGTTTTGAGACAGAGCCTCAAGCTGTCACCCTAGGTAGAGTGCTGTGGCATCACAGCTCACAGCAACCTCTAACTCCTGGGCTCAAGCCATTCTCTTGCCTCAGCCTCCCAAGTAGCTGGGACCACAGGCGCCCGCCACACACCCAGCTATTTTTTGGTGGTTGTTATTATTGTTTGGCAGGCCTGGGCTGGATTCAAACCAACTAGCTCTGGTGTATGTGGCTGGCACCTTAGCCACTTGAGCTACAGGCACAGAGCCAGGATCAATTTATATTTAAGGGTAACTTTTCTTATCAGTCATATCAGGCCTGGGCTGACCTCAACCTGTCTAGAAAATGACCCTGGACTCCATCTTCCCACAGTACCATCTCCCCAGAATTCCGTGTTGCTAGAAATGTTCCGGCCGGGGTCGCAGAGATGAGACCAGCAGTCAGAATGTAGTGAGAAGAGGAGGGCTACAGCTCTCTCGGGCATGTAGCAATTTTAGTTTATTTCTTACAAGCTTATGTACTTTAACAATGCAAGATTTTGCACGTACACACGTACACATTCTAATAATAAAACCAGCTGGCTACAAATGGTTTTTATGATAAAAGTACAAAGAAACCATACAGAGTAACCACAAAAAATTATATAGGCTTTCATTTGTAAAAAACAGATGCAACCTTTAACTGAGATGCACATTAACTTATCTTGTTTTCCACTCCCAAGGTCCCTTCCAGGAAATTCTAGAGATAGCCAGACTCTGCTTTCAGGGCCTGCCTCCTAAAAGATTAGCTTTCTAATCCCTTTGGAGGGTCTTCGAAAGAACATCCTTTCATGTGGACTCTGAGAAAGTTTCTTTAAGCATAAGTCAATGGTACCCGAAGTTACGTTGAGGTTACATCCTGAGTTAAAGTAACAGTGGAATGCTGTCTGCCTGGTTTGCTGTGAGTTTTCTGATCCAAGAACTTGCACTTGAACCAGGGGAACTCTGGGTTAGCACCCAGACTTTGGGCCAGAGTAACCAGAACAGTATAAAAGATCAAGGGGAAACCCAAAATGCAGCTTCTCTGTGTCAGAGTGATCCCCATGTGGCAGAATAAGGTGTATACTTGAGCTGCTGCTGGATCTCCTGGCAACATAAAGAGTTTGCACATTCTGTATTTGTACATCCTGTCCTATATCCTATAAAAAATAGTAAACAGAGTACCCCATAAAATCCTATTGTGTCAACCAAGTGTGACTGCTAGTTTGAGCCGGTAATCACTGCAGTACCAAAGCAGCACCTCAACCTTCAGCCTCCAAAACATAATTCTTGGTTATCTTCCCCAAAACCTGCTTCTCATATTTCCCATCTTTAATTTTGTTTTCAATTTTTAAAAATTTTTGTGTATACAGAGTTCTCACTATGTTACTGAGGCTGCTCTCGAACTCCTGGCCTTAAGTTATCTTCCTGCCTCAGCCTCCCAAAGTGCTAGAATTACAGGCATGAGCCATCAACTCCTAGTTCATTGTAATTTTTTGAACTTCAGTGAGTTGGTATCTTCATAGCTCATGTGTATGTGAGAGAGAGAGAGCTCATAAGATGTAGACTGCCTACAGATGACAAGACCCTTGTGGGCTAGAAGAATAGACTCAAGGCCAGCATCTGGGACAGGGATCTGTGAACTGCTCACTCACCAGATCATCCTGTCATCTTGCCAACATGGAGCACTGCCAAAAGTGATAAACTCAGGAACCTTGTCCAGCACTAGTCCAATGACAGGGTCACTTGTTTTACTTAATGTGGTTTGGAAGCCAATGCAATGGCCATTCCTGTAGTCCTAGCTACTTCAGAGGATGAGGGAGAAGGATCACTTGAGCCCAGAAAGGGTATTCAAGTCTGCAGAGAGCTTTGATCATGCCACTGCACTCCAACCTGGGTGACAGAGTGAGACCCTATTTCTCAAAAAATTCTGTGGCAGTCATAGGTGGCTTTGTGAGACATCATCCTTTTGTGTAAGGCAAGGGTGTCTGGACAGTCACCATTGGCCAGTACTATATAAGCCACTGGACTGAATGTCTTTTGGGCTAGTAGTACCTGCAGCCTAGTTTTATGTATAGCTTCCAGCAGAGAATCTTATATATTTTTTTCTACTTTTTTTTTCTTTTGAAACAGAGTTACATGTTGTCACCCTGGGTAGAGTGCTGTGGTGTCATAGCTCACAGCAACCTCACACTCCAGGGCTCAAGTGATTCACCTACTTCAGCCTCCCCAGTAGCTGGGACTACAGGCGTCCACCACAATGCCTGGCTATTTTTAGAGACGGGGACTTGCTCTGGCTCAGGCTGGTCTTGAACTCATGAGCTCGGGCAATCCACCTGCCTCAGCCTCCCAGAGTGCTAGGATTACATGTGTGAGCCACTGCGTTCAGTCAGAATTTTAAATTTTAGTGCAACATCAGAATCACCTGAGGGCTTCATAAAATGCAAACTCTGTGGCTTACTCTAGGCCCATTGACTTAGAATCTCTGGGCTTTTAGCTGGAAATATCTGTGTTATATCATAAATAGATAAAGCAAAGATCCCCTACTTTATTTCTACACTATGTGTAATTTCCCTCAGTGCTGGGCCCGTGGCCTTTTGCCTGGATTATTTTTCAGGATTGTTTACACAATCAGTAGGCTTAAGAAGTGAGGTAACCTGCCGGTAGAGCGTGGTAGTTCACACCTGTCATCCTAGCACTCTGGGAGGCTGAGGCAGGTGGATTGCCTGAGCTCAGAGTTCGAGACCATGCTGAGCCACAACAAGATCTCATCTCTAAAAATAGCTGAGGGTTGTGGCAGGTGCCTGAGGTCCCAGCTACTTGGAAGGCTGAGGCAAGAGAATTGCTTAAGCCCAAGAGTTTGAGGTTGTGAGCTGTGACGCCATGGCACTCTACAAGGCTGAAAAGATGAGACTCTGTCTCAAAAAAAAAAAAAAAATAAGAAGTGAGGTAACATCTTGTCTTGGATGAAGAGCAGACTTGCTTACTGCTTACTGTAAAAGCAATACCACCCTGGCTCAGCTGCAACACAACCTGTAACATCCATCTGGGCCATTTGGGACTTTGAACAAAGAGAAGCAATACAAAAATGCTAATGCTCGTATTGCTTGCTGTGAGTGATAAAGTTCTTTGTCTCTAACTCAGGAATCTTGTGTCTTCTGCCAATAACCACAAATCAGTAACAAGCTAACTTATTTGCTTCTAAGTAAAGTAAAATCAAATCTCGGATCCAACAGCTTCGGCAACAAGGATAGAAACATGGCTCTCTACAACAGGAAATACAATGTGGGCCTGACTTAAAGAGAAGAGAAGATACCCTGAGATCCAGTAGAAAATACCTTCACTCAAGAGGAAGGTGGGAATGGAGTAAGGATCCTCCCTTGCAGTACTTGTTAATGAACGGGAATTGAGTCACCATTTAGGGACTGAACAGAGAGAGGTGTTACTGAAACAAGTTGCCTAGATGGTGCCATAGGTTTGTTCTCTTAATGGAATAAGAAAGCTGTGGCTCAGTGGGTAGGGCACTGGCGAGGGAACCCAAGGGTGGCGGGTTCGAGCCTGGCCCCAGCCAAACTGCAACAAAAAAATAGCCAGGCTTTGTGCCTGGTGCCTGTAGCCCTAACTACTTGGGAGCCTGAGGCAGGAGAATCCCCTAAGCCCAGGAGTCGAAGGTTGTTGTGAGCTGTGACACCACAGCACTCTATCGAGGGCAATAAAGTGAGAGTGTATCTCTCAAAAAAAAAGAAAGTTGAAAGAGCACCTAGGCCCTTCATCAGGGAGAAAAAAATCTAAATAATAACCCCCCCACCATGCTAAAACTGGACAAAGCTTCAGGGATAAGATAGTGAGACAGCAGATGCCTGAGTTAAGGTGGAGTGCTTGGAAAGTGTTTCTTCTGTTAGGCCTTAGGGCCTAACAGGTCAGAAAGCTAAGTGGTAAGGCCGAGCGCAGTGGCTCATACCTATAATCCTAGCACTCTGGAAGGCTAAGGTGGTGGATTGATCTCAGGGGTTCAAGACCAGCCTGAGCTAGAGCAAGACCCCATCTCTAAAAAAAATTGCCTGGCATTTTGATGTGCACCTGTAATCTCAGCTACTTAGGAGGCTGAAGCAAAAGGATCACTTGAGCCCAAGAGTTTGAGGTTTCTGTGCGCACCTGGCATGGCACTCTACCGAGGGTGACAAATTGAGACGGAAGGAAGGAATGAATGAATGAAGGAAGGAGGGAAGGAAGGAAGGAAGGAAGGAAGGAAGGAAGGAAGGAAGGAAGGAAGGAAGGAAGGAAGGAATGAAGGAAGGAGAAAAAAAAGAAAAGAAAGAGTCCTGTAACCTCCTGTGTCACTGCAGCATGCCTTGCAGGCTGGACCCCCTCTTTTCTGCATTTGCAGCCAGTGTTGGGGGTGTGAATTACCATGGTCTCCTGACAATTGTCACTTGCTAGTTTCCTTGACATGCCTGTTAGATGTTTTTGTCTTTGTCTTTGTAGGGGAAAACGTGCCTAAATTCAACTGGGGTATTTGGACAAGGTATGCAATGGAGAGGCGAAACTACAGTGACCCTGTGCGTGGGGACCAATGTTTTTGTTGCTTTTACACCTGAACAGATAGTAACAATTGATGGGATATATGCTTGCACTTCTCCAGTCCCATAATATATTAGAGGGGGACTCTCTGACAAGACTGTAGCATGGAGGGGATGAAAGTGGGACATGTACATCACTTCCCAACCTGCCTCTCCTTTCCCTCCTGATGATCCATCACAAACAATAAAGAATTCAACTCCCTGATGGAAACCTCACATTTTCTAAGTGTTTACTTATTTACTTAAAAGGATTTGGAGAGCATCCTCCTAAGTAAAGTATCACAAGAATGGAAAAGCAAGCATCCAAAGTACTCAATATTAATATGAAGCTAGTAAATGAATAACCGCATGCCCACAGTAGAGAAAAACACATATAAATTCAAGAAGTGGGGAAGGGGAGGGGATACGGTGTGCTCTCACCCATTGTGTGTAATGTAGGGGTATACTGCACAGCTCATGGATGAAGGGATCAACGGCAACTTGGAATTTACCTACAAATGCAAACGATGTAATCTAATTCTATGTATCCTTATATTAATCTGAAATTTTTCAGACTTCAGGGAGGAGAAAAGGTAATCACAGCTTAAACTTGATTGGGGGCCAGTACACACGACACAGGCCATTTCTCAGCCAACATTGCCACCTGCTGGATTCAGCCATACATACACTCCTTTGTGCTTTTTTTTTTTTTTTTTTTTTGGAGACAAGAGTCTTTATTGCCCTCGGTTGAGTGCCATGGCTCATAGCTCACAGCAACCTCAAACTACCTCAAACTATTTGGGGTCAAATGATTCACTTGCCTCAGCCTCCCAGAGTGCTGGGATTACAGGCGTGAGCCACCGCACCCAGCAGAACACCCCTTTGTAAAGCAGCCATCATTCCGCTGCTGAAGACTTTGCAGCTAGCTCTCTTTGGCCCGATACAAATGTGATGATTTAAAAAGATGGGAAGAACCTAAAAGGCCTCACTAGTCAAATGGCAATGGTATACTTCAGAAAGTAGTCAACCTGGCCCTAGCATCATTTTGGTTTTATGTGAAAAAACGGCAGTTACCGCTTTGGGAGAAACCAAATGAAGCAAAGATTTGGATTAGTGGGGCCGTCAGGTCTGAGGTTTCCTAAATGTGTGGGCCTGGTTCACCAATGGCTCACCTAAGTTGAAGTCTGATGGGGTTAGTTGGGCTCCTGCTGCTGTCCCACTTTAGGGCCTGCTACATAAAAGTGAAAGTAGACTTCATCAATTGGAATAGTGGGCAGAATCAGCACTCCCCCTTGCTATATTTTACTGACTTGGGCTGTTGCCAGTGGCCTACCTTCTTGTTTTCCACTTGAAAGACTACAGACATGGAATTAAAGACATACCCTCTGGGGAAAATGAATCTTGGCTGTTATTTGACAGTTGGGTCACTCCTGTCAATTTCCATGATGGGAACCCAATGTGATCAAATTGTCACCAAGCTGCTAAACAAGCCTGCACCACCAAGGAGCTCCCTCCCACTCCTGGTAAATTGCTTTCATGGGACCTTTGACCCCACCAGGATTTACTTTTGGTGCCTCATTTCTATCCCTGTTCCAGTCTGATCCACTGACTCAGGCCATGTCATTATGGCCCTTCAAACTAAAATGTGCCATCTTTGAGGTTTCCTACATCCTCTGGTGCCTGACATTAGTATGCCATTTGTTGTAGCAGCCATCGAACAATGGGTCAGTAGTCAAAGTAGTCAGTAGACATTCCACACCCCCTGCTATCCATAGCACCTGGTTGTCAAGAACTGTCAAGGCCTCCTCCATAATCAGCTCTACTTCCCTCACCTCCTCCTTGTCTAAAGCTCAGTAAGACTAGTTACTGAATGTTGTCTCCCAAAAGGGTTCCTCCCTCTTGGCTATCACTTGGGTAGTGATTAGGATGAAAGGGGTGGTGAGCTCTATAGGTTTACTTTTGGAAATTTTTTTTTTTTTAGAGACAGAGTCTCACTCTGTCACCCTTGGTAGTGTGCTAGGGCATCACAGCTCACAGCAATCTCCAACTCTTGGGCTTAGGTGATTCTCTTACCTCAGCCTCCCGAGTAGCTGGGACTACAGGCACCTGCCACAACACCCGGCCATTTTTTTTTTTTTTTTTTTTGAGACAGAGCCTCAAGCTGCGGCCTTGGGTAGAGTGCTGTGGCATCATAGTTCACAGCAACCTCCAACTCCTGGGCTCAAGAGATTCTCCTGCCTCCACCTCCCAAGTAGCTGGGACTGCCAGCTGGCACCTGCCACAACACCCAGCTGTTTTTTGGTTGCAGCCATCATTGTTGTTTGGTGGGCCTAGCCTGGATTCGAACTCAGCAGCTCAGGTGTATGTGGCTGCGCCTTAGCCGCTTAAGCCACAGGCGCCGAGACATGCCCAGCTATTTTTTGTTTGCAGCTTGGCCAGGGCTGGGTTCGAACCCACCACCCTCAGTATATGGGGCTGGTACCCTACTCACTGAGCCACAGGCACCGCCCCATGATGCTTCCTTTTTTATTCCTCCCCCCCAGGGTGATGAGTAGATCTTGTAGGTGCAGCCCAGCCAAAAGCCCAACTGAGGCTATTCAAAGTTAATTCTTATCCCATCACCGTAATTGTCTTGTTGGAATAACACAGTGCTAGATCACAAAGACAACAACCACTTGATTTAGGACACTGCTCTCCAGCACCCCTGGCCAGATGAATAGTTGCACTCAGAGATACCTAGATCTTGTATTATACCAGGAGTCAGAGAGAGATTTTACCAGAGAGGAAGACAGCAAGGGGTAGGAGGATGGAGAGAGATTTGAAGATGAGTGGCTTCCAGCCAGGAAATATCAGGAATGAGCTCTACAGCAGAATTTTTCAACCTTTTTCTTTTTAATCTCACAGTATACTTGAACCTATAGTTAAACTTCTGTGGCACATTTAAATTATGTTGATTTTAAAAAAGAGTAAAAAAGGCTCAGCGCCTGTAGCTTAAGAGGCTAAGGCACCAGCCACATAACACCGGAGCTGGCGGGTTTGGATCCAGCCCCGGCCCACCAAAACAACAATGACAACTACAACCAAAAAATAGCCGGGTGTTGTGGCGGGCACCTATAGTCCCAGCTATTTGGGGAGCCGAGGCAAGAGAATCATTTAAGCCCAAGATTTGGAGGTTGCTGTGAGCTGTGATGCCATCGCGCTCTACAGAGGGCAATGTATTGAAACTCTGTCTCTAAATAAATAAATAAATATGAGACATGTATACTTTTCTTTGACTACCTTCTTCAGTTGGTACTGACCTGGGAGGCTTTTCACTGGAGATTAGAATAAAATTAATCCATTCTTAACCACCCCCTGGCCAGAAGACACCTCTCCCTGCAGGATTCTCAAGTCTATTCCTTTGAGAATTGTTGGCCTCTTTCAAATTTTCTTCATCCAAATTCCTAAATGGAGAGATTGCTTAATTCCCCTTCACCACTATCATCAGTAAACATCTCCTAGCATCAGGCTGGTCTCTGCAGGGTTGTAATGCATTTTTCCACCTGCTTTCTGGGAGCTTATCCTCTGGGTGGGGAAATAGACATATACTGAAAGAGTCAGATAGATAACTTATTTGAGCTTAGAGATAGAGAGAGTGCTGGAGCAGGCTAAATTTGGCAGACATGAGTTTTTGTTGTAGTTGTTTGTTTGTTTTGTTACTAGTCTTACTGTGTCTTCCTGGGTAGAGTGCAGTGGCATCATAGCCTACAGCAACCTCAAACTCTTAGGCTCAAGCGATTCTCTTGCGTCAGACTCCTGAGTAGCTGGGACTATAGGCATGCACCATGATGCCGGGTAGGTTTTTTTTCTATTTTTAGTAAATATAAGAGTCTTGCTTTTTCTCAGGCTGTTCTCGCACTCCTGAGCTCAAGCATTCCACCCACCTTGGCCTTCCAGAGTGCTAGGATTACAGGCGTGAGCCCCTGCGCAAGGCCACAGATAGGAGTTTTGAAAGTTTTTTTTTTTTTTAAGGCGAAAATCTTTTATTTCAATTTTAGGAAAGCCACCAGCTTCTTCTCCACCTCTGGAAGCACAGAGACATGCCCTGGTCAGGAAGGTACAGACAGAAGGGGCATGGTCACCATCAGTTGCTTTCTATTCCAGTGAAAGGCTACCTAGCTCTCATCAGAGTTGATCCGCAGGGGGATGTAGATATCTAGATGAGACAGCTGCTGGGGACCCCTCATCACCAGGCTGTTTTCCCCAATCTCTAGTGACAGCCCCAGTGCTCCATTCAGTTTGGGGAGGTCAATTTCTGCCAATAGGAGGTCAGGGGCTTCCAGCCAGAGGGTCAGGTGAGGCTTCTCAGGGCCTTCCTCATCTTCCTGGAATTGGGCATGGACAGGTTTCTCAGCTCCTGGATTCGAGGACGCTGCTGGGAGCAGATCTTCTGCTGGGAGATGGGACCCAGGAAAGTCCAGTTTTTCAACATGTGCCATTCTGGATTCAGCTGCGAGCTGTATTTATCCTCAAGGCCCTCCCTGGCAATGGTGACCACGAGCTCCCCCAAGAAATCGCTCTTCTGCATCCTCCTGTAGAAATCGCTGTTGACAGCTACATCATAGGCAATACAGCCCTGGCCTTTTGCATCCAGTTCAGCATGAGGCTCTCCCAGATTAATGGGGATGTGAAACCCAGCTTGGTCCTCCTCCAGCATTTGAAGAAGCTTGTCCTCGATCATGTCAGCCAGAGGAGGGATGGAGTCAGAGTGACAGATGTTGATGAAAACCTTCCCTTCTGATGAGTTAGTCTTTATGCAGAAACCAGGCTGAGGTTGAATTTGTGTAGAATCTGGTCTGGTTGTCTGGGCTTGCTGGAACTCCTTGGAGGCTTGCAGCAGCAACTCCTCCAATCGCACCGACTCGGCACCCATCGTCTCTGCTCGCTTAACTCTGCCACCAGCAGCTTCGAGTTCACCATGGCCCGATACATCCAACCTTCTTAATTCTGAGCCCTCCTATTCGAGTTTTTATTTATTTAATTTATTTATTTATTTTTATTGTTGGGGATTCATTGAGGGTACAAGAAACCATGTTACACTGATTACATTTGTTAGGTAAAGTCCCTCTTACAATCGTGTTTTGCCCCCAAAAGGTGTGGCACACACCAAGACCCCACCCCCTCCCTCATCCTTCTCTCTCTGCTCTCCCCTTCCCTCACCCCCACCGCATCATTAATTGTCATTAATTGTCCTCATATCAAAATAGAGTACATGGGATTCGTGCTTCTTCATTCTTGTGATGCTTTACTAAGAATAATGTGTTCCACTTCCATCCAGGTTAATACAAAGGCTGTAAAGTCTCCTTTTTTTAAATGGCTGAATAGTATTCCATAGTATACATATACCCCAGTTTGTTAATCCATTCCTGGGTTGGTGGGCATTTAGGCTGTTTCCAGATTTTGGAGATTGTAAATTGAGCTGCAATAAACAGCCTAGTGCAAGTGTCCTTATGATAAAAGGATTTTTTTCCTTCTGGGTAGATGCCCAGTAATGGGATTGCAGGATCAAATGGAATTCTGAGCCCTCCTATTCGAGTTTTTTTTTTTTTTTTTTAATTATCACAATTTCATTTTATTAAACAAAGATATATAGTGAATTTGTCTGAGAGAGAGAGAGTGGAGAGAGAGTGCATGCGTGTGAATGGGAGTTCAATTGAGATCAATGAAACAAGCCCGGAACATAACATCAAATTG
>CAUYRH010083665.1:0-61651 GCA_963574655.1 Perodicticus potto | reverse complement strand
TGAGATTTTCTCATTTACTGTGTGAAAACATTTGTGTTCTGCATTTAGTAGTTTTCTCCTGACCCTTCAAAGATGCACCTCAAGTGTGATCTCACCCTTTTTCTTCTTAATGTATCATCTCACTTTCTTTCACTGTTTATTCCTTAAATGTTTCTGTTTTCCATGGCCTCTGTCTTAATTCCTCTTATGCTTTCATTTATATACTTTAAAATGTAATCCACTTGCTTGGATTTAACTACCTCCTTGACGGTATCTTTGAACTCCCCAATCTGTCTGTGGCTCTAGATGCAAAAGGTCAGACACAAAATAGAGGAAAAGAGGACTTTTTCTTCCTGTCTCCTAATTAGGCCAAACCAACATTCTAGAACCAAGACAGGTCCTCCTTTTAAATAAAGGAAATAGCAGGAGTGAGAAGGCATTCAGTTTTATAAAAGCAACAAACAGCCAAGGAAGACCATTATCAATCACATGTGAGGTTTTGCTGCAGTAACAATAAATCCCCAAACCACACTGATGACACAAAAAGTTTACTTCTTTGTCATGAAAAATCTGCTGGGGTTAGGGCAACTCTCTAGGGCAGCTGTTCTATATTGGCTCACTATTACAAGTCTCTTCAATTTCATGGAACTTTAATTTCAACACATATTGTGAATCTCAGCATGGCAGGAGATGAAAGTGCTGTATAGTTGAGCACAGACATCCAGAAGTAACATGTGAGGTATGTCAGGTCTCTGATCATTGCCCAAAGCCACCTCTAACTTCAAGGGAGTAGGGAAGAGTAATTTTCTTGGACCCTGAGAACTGGGTACTGTTGAACAGCAGTAATTCATAACATTGAAAAATATCAGGCTTTAAATAAGAATGTGGCCTTAAACAAAGTGTCTTTTTATTTTTATGTTCCCAGTACCTAGCTTGATATTTGGTACAGCCTGAGTGTCAATATGTTGAATTCAGATGTTTTAGAAGATGATTTGGCAAAGTCTCTTTGAAAAGGTAGAGAATCTGAATCAACATCTTACTTTCCTTCCAACACATACACAGGAATATTCAATATCTTCCAACACCCACCTTTCTACTGGGCTCAAAGACAGAGTTATTTTTCAAAAGTATTTCTTATGACATTGAAATATTTCAAAGCCTCACTAACAATTCAAGTTGAAAGTTTGAAGAGAAGGCATTTCATAGCCTTGTTTATATTTACCCTAGTCAAAATCCCTGTTCAACCTCAAACACAAAGGTGTGCCTGGAAGGGGAAACAAGTTACAAAATATTGCCTTGAAAGAGTCAGGTAGGGGTGTGTGTGTACATGTGTTTGTACATGCATGTATGTGTATTTATACATATGTGGGCCTTCACGTTGGGTGTGGGATAGTTGCAATCTTGCCGCAGTAAGACGTTACAAGGTGTTATTTTAAATGTTTCATATAGGTGTGATATTATGGGCAGATAAATATGAGCCTCATGGAATATTAACTTGAGCACAAGTGTTTTCAGCTTCAATAGCTAACCCCTTTCTTATATTTCCCGTCCTTTTTCATGTGATATTATTTCTTTCCATGTGATTGGCATTGTCCTAAAGGTGATGAGGAGAAGCAGTGTTGAATGACTGGTATAGCAGAATGCAAAGGATCCAAAAAAGGAGATCATTCCTTTGGGATTTATTTAGGATTTCTCAGGTGTTTTTATACCACAAAGCATTCCAAATTTCCTTTTTTGGTTTTTGTTTAAATTCTATATGCTTACCATAAACAATACAGGCAAGAGAGATGTGCAAAGGAGAGAGGTACGAGAATCATCCAATATTTCAGCAACAAAAATGACCAGTATTAATGGCCTCATTCCAGGACCTCTAGTGATACAGTGGAGGACAGTAAACACCCCATTTTCTGGTTTTCCTCCTACCTTGCTTCCTCTTCCTCTTCCAACTTCTCATCATCTCTATCCCTACTCCAATGGGAACTTGACCACTTTATAGTTTTAAAGGATACCCGGATGCTGAAGACTCCCATATTTAAATATCTGGACTTGTTCCTTTGGAAATTGGACAGCTAGATGGCAGGAGAGTGAAGGAAAGTTGAGAAAATAGAGACTCGAATTAGATTCTTTCTTTCAATTTTAAAATTACATAAGGCCAGGCGCAGTGGCTCATGCCTGTAATCCTAGCACTCTGGGAGGCCAAGGAAGGCAGTATGCTTGAGCTCATGAGTTTGAGATCAGCCTGAGCAAAAAGCAAGACCCTGGCTCTACTAAAAATAGAAAAGAAGTGAGGCAAGAGGATTGCTTGAGCCCAAGAGATGAAGGTTACTGTGAGCTATGATGATGCCACAGCACTCTACCCAGGGTGACAGCTTGAGACTCTATCTCAAAAAATAAAAATAAAAAAATAAAATTACATAAGTCTTTCTACTTCTAGGTATACTGTTTACCACTAACATTAATTTCACTGATACCAATTTTTAAATCTTGATGACTATTAATCCTACCATTTCTTGAGCATCTACTTCATGTTAAGTATTGTGTTTTTTTTTAATGTACATTGTTTCATGTTATCTCATAATTCTGTGAGGTAGATTTTAAGAAAAATCTAACCAAAACAAAAATCAAAAAACTAAGGTTCAGAGTGATGAGGAACATGTCCAAATTGACATAGCTAGTAGGTGTTAGAGTTAGGATTTGAGCTGGGGGGCTGTCGGGGGTTGTGGGGAGGATGCTATTTCTGGTGTGCTATACCCATTTGCATTTCAATATGAATTTTAGTTATCGGTTGAACAATTTCTGTACATGCACATATAGACACACAAATCCAGCTTGGGTTTTGATTGAGTTTGCATTGAATTTACAGATTAGTTTAGTGTAATGGTTAATTTTCATGTGTCTATTTCACTGGGCTAAGTTCTCCCCAGATAGCTGGTAAAACATTATTTCTGGGTATGCCTGTGAGTGTATTTCTGGAAGAGATTAGCATATGAATTGGTAGACTGAGTAAAAAAGATCACCCTCATGGGTGGTACCTGTAGCTCAAAGGAGTAGGGCCCTGGCCCCTATGCTGGATGTGGTGGGTTCAAGCCTGTCCTGGCCAAAAACTGAAAAAAAAAAAAAAAAGAAAGAAAGATCACCCTCACCAATGTAGGTGCACATAGTGGAAGGTCAGACTGGAAACAAGAAGCAGCAGAAGGACGAATATGCTGTGCATGAGCTGGGGCATCTATCTTCTCTTACCCTTGGACATTAGTGCCCCTGGTTTTCAAGCCTTGGACTTGAACTAGGAGATCACCCTTTCTGTCCCTTGGTTCTCAGGCCTTCAGACTTGGATTGAATTTTACCAACAGCTTTCCTGGGCCTTCTGCTTGCAGATAGCGAATTATGGTCTTTCTGGCCATTGAATGCCTCTGTTTTTGCCTTCTTGCAATTGAAGATCGAAAGCGAGACCATTTTGAAGGGGAAAGCAGCAACGTTTATTAAGCAAGTACACCTCCAGACATGGAGGCTGACTGCCAAGGAAGATTAGCACTCCAGAAGGTGGGCGGGGGGTGGGGGCACGCTGGGTAGGAGCAGGCATACATACCAGCAGAAAGTGGCTCTGGGGTCTCTGTGACATCCCTTTCTCTCATTTGGCCTTTCCTCCTTCGTAACATTATCTTCTTTTTTTGTTTTTCTTGACCTGTGGAATATTGTCTCCTACCTGCTGTTGGGTAGGTGAATTTTCCACCTGATATAGTTAGGCCCAGATGTGTTGTGTCCAAAGCCAATTGACTTATCTCTCAGTGTGTATCCTGCTTATTTACATGGCCTGTTCTGTACCTCCTCTGCTCATATCTCACTTTCCTACCTACACTAACAGTGGGATTTCTCAGCATCTATAATCATGCGAGCCAATTCTGCATAATAATTCTCTTTCTGTATAAATATCTACATATCCTGTTGGTTGTGTCTTTCTGGAGAACCCTAACACATTTGGAGAGAATGAATATCTTTAAGAGATGTAGTCTCACTCTGGAGTACAGTGGTGTGATCATAGTTCACATTAACCTCAAACTTCTGGGCTCAAGTGAGTCTCTTGCCTCAGCCTCCTGAGTAGCTGAGACTAATTTTTTAAATTTTGTAGATGTGGGGTCTCACTATGTTGCCCAGGCTGGTTTGAAATTCCTGGCCTCAAGCCATCCTACTGCCTCACCTCCCAAAGTGCTGGGATTACAGGTGTGAGCCACTGTACCTAGCTGAACTGACATCTTATACTATTGATTTCTCCAAACTTGAATCAGCATTTATCTCCACTTATTTAAATATTCTTTAATTTTTCTAATACAATTTTGTGGTTTTCTCATGAAGCAGCATGGCCTTAATAAAGTAGAGTCCTTTGGGGGGTCAGAATAAAGTGAAGAGGGTGGGGCGCAGGTTCACACTTATGGCCCAGGTGGGTAGATTGCTTGAGCTCAGGAGTTCAAGACTGGCCCATCTCTAAAAACAGCCAGGCATTGTAGTGGGTGCCTGTGCTCCTAGCTATTCGGGAGGCTGAGGCAAGAGGACTGCTTGAGCTCAAGAGTTTGAGGTTGCTGTGAGCTATGATGCCATGAATTCTACTAAGGGTGACAAAGTGAGACCCTGTCTCAAACAAAACAAAACAAAACAAAAAACAAGAATAAAGTCAAGAACTTGATGGATGAAAAGCACAACTAAACTGCAAAAAATGTGAGCAGAAGACATGATTAAAGGTTCTAATAAGTCATGCAACATTTTCAAGAATTTTAAAGTGAAAGGTAGTAACTGGGTGCGTAATATATCATAAATAGTAGGTAAAAACAACCTTGTGCCTATTCCAGAAATGTCAGGAATCTGGACAGTAGTTATACAATGCAGCTAACCACGGACTCATGAGTCAGCAGCAATTTTTCATGAGGAAGAGAACTGTGATTATTAACCGAGGTATGATGTTTGTCATCTTAAAAGTGAAAAGCAGACTGGGATGAGCCCAGGCCAAATTTTCCTCTGGGTCCTCCATTCCTGTCTTCCATTCTGTAACCCTCTCCAGCCTGCAAGTGCCACCTCTTCAACACTCTTCATATTTCCTCAAATCCTCCTCTTTGCCACCCACATTAATACCTGCCTTATCCTTTACTTTTCCACAGTGCCATAAACATACTCCAAATCCTTCTCCTCTTCCACTTATTTATATTTAGGATAGTCAGGTGTTCAGAGAAGGAAGTGGATAGGGGATCCAATTAATATACATCAATGTATTAAAAGACAGCCGGAGGGTATTTTTCAAATGAAGTCCAAAGACATAATCCTAGGTACTTGAGAGGTCCATGGGGATTTAGATAAATAACAGTTAATATTTATTGAGCAGTTGCTTTTCAGGTACTGTTTTAAATGCTTTATGTGTGCTAATTCATTTGTTTTCACTATAACTGTATAAAGCAGATGCCCTCATCTCCATTTAACAGATAGGCAAACTAAGTGACATGTTCTCATTCCCATCAAACAGATGGGAACAACCATGGAAAGGTTGATTTATTAGTCCAAGGTTATATAGCCAATAAATGGTAATGAACGGACTGAAATTCAGGGAGTGTAGGTCTAGAGCAAATGCTTTCAGTCACTTTGCAATGCTGTCATCTGGGGCTCGACTGGGGCTGGGTGGTCCAAGATGGCCTTATGCACGTGAGTTAGCAGGCAATTTTCTGGGGCAGTTGGCTGGGGCCTCCTCCTCCATTTGGTCTTTCCAACAGGATATCTCAGACTCCTTTATGTACCATCTGGATTCCAAGAGAGCAAATGTCATGTAGAATATTACCTTAATGCAATAGCCTCCAAGCATACTACTGGACAGGTTGTTTCTTAAGTCACAAGAAGCCTGAATCACATTGTTTATATAGCACTTTTAAAACACATCCTCAATTTTTTTGGCATTACTCCCATTGAGAGGTGGGGCTTATATCCCTTTCCTTGAATCTGGATTGGCCTTAGTGGTTGCTCATAGCCAATAAAATATAGTGGAAGTGATGCTGAGAGACTTCCAAGGATAGGTAGAAAGGCCATGAGATGAGTTCTTTTCAGACATTCACTTTGGAGGAAGCCGGCTGCAGGTGAGACGTTCACCACACTAGAGTGCCTGTGTGAAGGAGTTCTGCTTCACAGCCCCATTTGAGTTTCCAGCCAGCCAACTGACAGCATCAACTTTCAACCAAGCAAGCGAGGTATCTTGGATGTCCAGCCCAGCTGAACCTTCAAATGACAGTAACAGTATTGACATCTAATTGCCACTGCCTAAGATAGCGGTTCTTAACCTATGGGTTCCAACCCCTTTGGGGGTCGAATTTTTCTCAGGGGTCACCTAAGATCATCCTGCATATCAGTTATTTATATTACGATTCATAACAGTAGCAAAATTACAGTTATGAAGTAGCAATGAAGATCATTTTATGGTAGAGGGTCACCACAACATGAGGAACTATATTAAAGGGTTGTGGCATTAGGAAGGTTGAGAACCACTGGCTTAAGAGATTCATGAAAAGAACTGCCTAAGCACGTCCTTCCCAAATTTCTGAGCCACAAACTCAGGAGCAAAATAAACTGGCTATTTAAACCACCGAGTTTCGAGATAACATGATCATACAGAGAGCAGCAATAGTCACCTCAACAGTTTACCAACTAATATAAAACAGAAAGGGGGGAAGAGAGAGGGTAATAAGTTTAGGATAGGCTGAAGGACCATAATGCCTAAATTCTGCTTTATGCAATGTTCATATGTCTTATCGCTCTCCACCGTGCCAGTCTTCTCTGCAGACAGTTTGGTTGTAAGGAACAGAGTGGAAGGAAAGCAAGGTGGTGCAGCGGATTGTTGGGACCTGGATCCAATATACGTCCATTCTGTTCAAGAGATGAGGAGCAATAACTGCAGCTAACCATTAGGTGGCTGAATAGCTGGGGTTTGTCTGCTTTTTTTGGTTGGATATTACTTGAGGTACATGATAGAGCTACAATGTGTATCACCAGTAGGTATCCAATTTAGGGATGACATAGTCATCAATACAAAGGTAGTATAATCATACCTTATTAATATTTAAAGTTCACTTTGTCTTTCCACCCCTTTCTATCTAAGTAGCACTCTCATTTGTTTCATCTTCTATTTTTTTTTTTGAGACAGAATTTCACTCTGTTGCCCTGGGTAAAGTACTGTGGCATCATAGCTCACAGCAACCTCAAACTCTTGGGGTCAAGCACTCCTCTTTCCTCAGCCTCCAGAGTAACTACAGGCACCCTCCAAACTCCTGGTTATTTTTAGTAGAGACTGAGTCTCACTCTTGCTCAAGCTGGTCTTGAACTCCTGAGTTCAGGCGATCCACAGGCTTCTGCCTCCCAGACCCTTAGGATTACAGGTGAGAGCCACTGTGTCTGGCCCTGTTCCATCTTTTTAAATCTATGTTCAATACATATTCATTTATTCTACTTGTAACATGTCTCATAAGCTACTTGTTCTATATTTGTTTCTTATTGTTTTGTAACATAATTGCATATTCTAAAATAATACAGCAAGGGCAATACCCAAGTGAGCAAGCACTTACCAGATCAGTTTTGTGATGTTTTATTTATTGGCCAAAACAAGTCAAATGGCTAAGTCCACAGTCAATGTGGAAGTGGACTACACAGAGAGAGGTTAACAGAGGGTATAATCCACTTTGGATCACTACTGTAACAATCTATCACTAACAACTAAACAGTTGGTCCAGGGACTAAGTTTTCAGCAATCTGTCTCTGGAGTCCACACAGTAAACTACTATCTTAGAGGCTATCGGGAATAGGTTTTTACTGAAGAGCTTTTTCAGACTTCACTTCCCAGGCACCACCCCAGGCCCAGTGAATCAGAATCTCTTACAGGTAAGGGATACTGTGGGCAGGTGGGATGATAATCCCAAGAAACAAACTGAAATAACTCCGCAAAGGCTTCCCAGTGCTCACTAGAAGGCAAGAAAGAAAAGGTTTCTGCACTCACAAAGCTTTCATTGTCCAAAAGAGCATTCTTTTTTTAAAAAAATTATAAATATTTGGGGTTTATTTCTCCTGGTTCTAGAGGCTGGGAAGTCTACGATCAAACCACTGACAGATTTGGTGTCCAGTAAGAGCCCCAGTCTTTGCTTCTAAGATGGTGCCTAGAATGCTGTGTCCTCACATGGCAGATGAGACGGAAGGGTAAAGGGAGGCCGCTCCCTTAGACCATTCATAAGGGTGTGATCTTATTTGTGTGAGTTCTATCCTCACAATTTGCTCACCCCCAAGGGCCCTACCTCTTAATACTTTCACATTGGTAATTAAGTTTTACCATATACATTTCCGGGGACTCATTCAAAACATAGCCTTTAATACATAAAAGTTTTTGTTTTCTATAATTTAACCTTAACCTTGTTATATAAACGAAGAGCATTCTTAATTGCCATCACACCATAGAGGCATTGCCCTGAAATTAACAAAAAACAAACAAAAACCCAGAATTGGCTTTTCATGTTTAAGTTACATCAGTGATTTCTCTCTCTCTCTCTCTGTTTTTTTTTTAAATGTATCAGTGTTACCTGGAGGGCTTGTTAAAACCCAGATAACTGGGTACAAGCCCAGGTTCTGATTCAGGAGGTTTGGGGGTGAGGTCCATAACTTCACATGTCTAACAAGCTGGGAACCAGAGTTAGAGAAATAGGTTTTAGTGGTAACATTGCCTTTACTCAGAGTTACATATTATACTGACGTATAACACATTTACCACGAAGTTCTGGGCTGTCTGCAGCAGTGGATAAGGATGGGATTTCGATCTCGATTACACTTGAGCAGATTTATTCTCTAAGTGGATTTGTTCTCTAAGACAGGTGACTAAGTGTCATTAAACGGGTTGAGGTAAAGCCGAGAGCTCCCTTAGAAAGAGATAAGGGAAAGCTTAAAGAAGCAGGAGCTCCTTTGACCGAGGCCTTGAAAGATGCTTAAGATCTGGACACGTGCAAGTCACGGAGAATAGCAGAATTCTTTCCACTTTGACTTTGTGGGGGATCACAAGCAACCACCCAGAGAGGTCTGTGACATTCCCGTCTCCGGCTCTAACATTAACAATTTTCATCCTCGGTGGCATCAGAAGGGGGAGGACGGTTTTCCGTGTCAAGGTGTCAGTCTCAGGCACTCCTTCCTGGGGAGGAGTAAAATTGGCTTCACCTTCTCCTGGGAGCCTCCAGAGCCGGAGCCTCAGAGCCGGACGTCTGGCCGAGGCCGCAGCTGGCGCTGACCCAGCAAGAGGCGCGGCCCGGGCGCTTCATTCTTGAGCTGAGCGCCGGGACCCCGCAGGCTTCGGGCGGCAGAGCAGCTCGGCGCCAGTTCAAAGCCGGGCGAGTGGGGCCGCACCTGGACACCTTACAGAACGAGCCGTCCAGGTGTGGTCCGAGGGGCAGCTGCTCTGTGCGGCCGAGCCGGGGTTCCAAAGCTTTCTCCCTACCGAAGCGTGGAGTTAGCGGCTGCGGAGGCCAACAAAGCAGGTAAACCCCCCGCTTCCTCCACCTTCACGCTCCAGTGGGGGTGGGGACGCGTGTGCCGCGCTCCGCCCCCTGAGGACTACGCCTGCGCAGACCTGCTCACGCCCCGCCTCCCTGCCCCTTCCACTGCCGCTAGGGGTAGCGGCGGCGGCGGCTGCGGCCGGGAGCGCGACTGCTTGGAGGGCTGAGGAACCCTACGGAGTGGGGACGTGGGGAGGCAAGAGGGTGAGAAAACCGGCGGGAGAGGAGGGCGGCGCCGGAGGAGGGCGGCGCTTGGCTGACTCATCCCTCTGAAAGATCAGACTGACAGACACAGACGCTTGCTGATCCCGCCCGACCGCGCCGCTCCTCCTCAGCCGGGAGGCGCCCGCCCGCCCTCCCCGGGAGCTCTCGGGGCCCGGCCGGCTCGGAGAAAGTTTTCCTCGTCGGAGGCTTTGGAACCGTCGCGGGCCTTTGGGAAGGAAAGGGGACGGAAGAGGAGGCGACAGCGCGCGGGCCCGCGGAGTGCATGGTGCTCGGCGCCTGGGCTGCGGGTCGGGAGGACCTTGGGGCGGGGTCGGGCTGAGCCCAGCTGTTTCTCCCTCAGCCTCGCCAGAAGCCGCCCGCCCAGACTGCCGCGGGGTCCCCGCTCCTCAGCTCGCCATGTCCCGCCTGCTGCCGCTGCTGAGGGGCCGGACCGCGCGCAGCCTGCGGCCGGGCCCGGCCGCCGCGCCGCACCCGCCGTCCTGGTGCTGCTGCGGGCGGGGGCTGCTGGCGCTCGCGGCCCCTGCCGGGCCCCGGCTGCTGGGCACCCACCCCAAGAAGGAGCCCATGGAGGCGCTGAACACGGCGCAGGGCGCGCGCGACTTCATCTACAGCCTACACTCCACCGAAAGGAGCTGCCTGCTCAAGGAGCTGCACCGCTTCGAGTCCATTGCCATCGCCCAAGGTAGGGGGACGGGTGGGGCAAGCCCGGGGGCCCCGGCGCCCCCCTCCTCGCCGCCAGCGCACGGGAGCTGTCCCCGGCCCTCGGCCTCGGACCCTCTTCTGCTGCCCCACCCGCCCGCCTCCCTTGCCCGCCTGGCCCCCAGCCTGGGACGGCTGCGGGCGGAGGGGACTTTCTGCCTCCGGAGTGTCCCCGAGGCAGGTAGGACACGCGCGGATCGTCCCGCACGGCCGGGGCCAGCGCCTGGCTGGTTGCTCCCCAGCCTCAAAATCCGGAGCTTCAGCCTAAAAATGCCAGTTAGGATTTTCTTTTCATTGCCCATGTGCCGCCAGACCCCCGCCCTCCTGTCCCGAGCCCTTCCTGCTGTCTTGCGAACATGGAGCGTGCACCCTTGCAGGTGGCATGCTGTGCCCGCTCCGAGAAAGTGCTGCCAACCCTACAGGCAGGAAGAAACTTTCTTCCAGGGTTATCAAACAAAGGTGTTGGGAGGCCAAAAGAAGGGGTGTAGCTTCCTAAGGCAGGGATGCTCTCAGCTGCTGTTTCCAAACACCTCTGGTTGTATTAATGTAAGCAGCTGGAGGAAACGTTTTCCTGGAAAATGAAAAGAAAATAGGTTGAAGTTAAAGTCCAGTCTTCGTTTCCCCGGAGGTTGAAGGAATGGAATAAATAAGAAGGTATTGTTGTTATTATTGTTTTTAATTGTTTTGAATCTGTGGCTCTACAATCAAGAGCATACTTCTCAAAAGTAGTTTGGAACGATGAAAACAAAGCTATTTTTAAGCATTTTTAAACATGTTAAAATAGGATATTGTTAAAGCAAGTGGGGAATGTGGTAGGTAAGAATTTGAGTTTAGGTGGAAAGATTAAAAGTTTAGAAAATCAAACGGATGAAAGGAGCAAACGACTGAAAATATTTCTGCCATTTAAATTCTGTTATATAAACAAAATACATTGATTCGATTTGTATTACATTCTGCTGTGTTTGAAAGTTTTAAAAAAGTTTATTGCCTTCCCCTAAATTGGTAGGTGCATAAACATGCCATAGATTCCTACATTTAGAGCACATTGATTTGGAACATGGCATTTGATTTGCCAGAGGTACTTGAAAGTGTATCTTTGGCCTGTGTGCAGGAGTGGAGGAAAGAATTATCTGCCTCATGTAAGCATGACTTGTCTGTACTACTTTAGAAACTTGTCGGGACCTTTACCCTGTTTTTCCCTCTGTGCAGGGAGTTGTGGACCAATTTATAGTATTGGGTGATTGATTCCAGACATTGTCTACCAACAATGCTTTTACAGGAAAATGCAGCATCGTAATCAATTCAGTTATTAAATATATAATCATCTTATATGAAATTATAATAGAATGCTAACATAGTTGTAATCTATGTGTGCCCTTAGTATGTGGTTTTATAATACTCAACTCTAAAAATGTGCTTCTTCGAAAACATTATAGACAGTCATGTGCTAGAACATTAATTTTCAAATCTTTCTCCATCGGCAAGACTATTTGATAACGCAATTTTGCATTTTTAAAGTAATTTCTTGAAAATTGTGCATTGTCAACATGTTACAAGATTGGAGGGCCCTGAAACTGTAGTCTTACGGCAGTTCTTGAAAAGCATGTCCTGAATATGACCAGATAAGTTTATCACATACATTGTTGGTTGTGCATGCACCAGCAGTAGGAATGCCACGTTTTCCAATGAAGATAACGTTTTTTAATTTAACATGTTTTCAGATATTCTGGAAAGGACCTAAAAACTTTAGTCAATGGAGATCATTAGCGTCAATTAAACTTAATTATGTAACTTACTGGATAGAGAAGTTAGTGATTTAAATTGTCTTGGTCATTCAGGAGAAACAAGCAAGGATATAGGAAATAATGGTAGTCAAATGCTTATCTCTCCTGTTTGTAAGTTAAAGAATGTCAAAAATTAAATCAGCTATTTTTGCCCATGTTGATGACTAACTTATTGCACTTTGAATCAAGTGGCAAGATGCTTCTGCTTCAATTCTTAGTAAGTGCTGGTGTTCATTTATTGTTTTCAATATCAGTATGTACAGTTTTGTGGAATTAACTAGAATCATCACTTAGGATATTACCTTATTCATTAACCATTGAGCTTAAAAGGATTTTACTATGTAGGGAATGCATATTTCATGCTGAAATCAACATTTCCCCCCCTCCCCAGACAAATGAAAAACTCCTTTGTTTTTCTGTTATTGTTGCTTTTTTTTGAGAGAGAGTCTTTGTTGCCCTCAGTAGAGTACTCCAGCATCATAGCTCACAGCAAACTCAAACACTTGAACTCAAGTGTTCTCTTGCCTCCATCTCCCAAATAGCTGGGACAACAGGCGCCTGCCACAACTCCTGGCTATTTTTAGAGATGAGTTTTGCTCTGGCTCAGGCTGGTCTCAAACCTGGTCTCCCAAGTGCTAGGGTTACAGGCGTGAACTACCATGCCCAGCTTATTGTTGCTTTCTGAATAATATTTTCAAATACCCAACTAATGTACAAAAATGTGGGTATATTAAGTACACTTTCTAATGAAAGTAATTCTCTGCTAAAAGGGCTATTTCTTATTATAGGAAATAATATATGACCTTGGACAGGGTACTTGTATGATCTAATGAAATGTTTTGGCTTTGGTATGAAAATTTCATGGAAGAAAAATCATCCATGCTTTGATATGGCAGTGGAATCTGCTGTTGAAATTTGGTGTTTTTGCGCTTATCTCTCTTACATGTCTTTTTATCATTAGGCATGTGATATAGTCTATGATGAGATAAAGTTTTAGAACCAGTTTGTAACAGATAAAGCAGACTTTGTGGAATGTCTTTTATCATAGTTAAATAGGGTATGTGGTTTTTAAATTATGCACTGATTTCCTTCCCAATTTTAAAGAAATTGATGTTGTGCTTTCCATTTACCTGCTCAACCTAATCTTTCTTTTCCCGAAACATGTCATATTCTGCTGATTATACATTGTTGGTTCATGTTTTTATAAATAGTACTGGAAGCTGACATTATAGTTGCCTTTTAGTTAGACAAGATTTTTAAAAATTTTCTTCCCAATATTTGTAATTAATTGATTTTTAATTTAAAAAAATTTTAAAATACAGCAATTTGATTTTGAAAGATGGACAAAGCTCATTGTATTACCTATTTATTTGTGGCATAAAAAATTATCCCAAAACACAAGTGTCTTAAAACAATCATGTATTAGTTCACAATTTCTGAGGCTCAGAAGTCCTGGAGTTGCTTAGTTCAGTATTAGTTCAGTATTTCTGGGTCCTCAGTAGAGTTGAAATCAAGCTTTTAGCTGGGGCTACATCATCTGCAGTCCCCACTGGGACTGGCGAGTCCATTTCTAAGAAGGCTTACTCACAAGCTGGAAGTCTCACATTCTTTACATGTGGTCCTCTTCTCTACAGAGTTGCCTGAAAGTCAGTGAGTTTCGAGAGCAAGAGGGTGCATGAGCACCTAAGCTGGAAGCCACGCTCTTTTTTTTTTTTTTGAGAAAGAGTCTCACTCTTGTCCTCCTGGGTAGACTGCTGTGGCATCATAACTCACAGCAACTTCAAACTTTCAGTATTCACACTTCAAAGAGGTCAAGTGATCCTCTTGCCTCAGCCTCCCAAGTAGCTAGGACTACAGGTGACCATCACAACTCCCTGCTATTTTTAGAGACAGGGGTCTCGCTCTTGCTAAGGCTGGTCTCGAACCTACTCGGCCTTCCAGAGTACTAGGATTTACACAGGTGAGCCACCGCGCCCTGCGCGGAAGCCATAGTCTGTTATAACCCAGGGTTTTTTTTTTTTTTGAGACAGAGTCTCACTACATTGCCCTCAGTAGAGTGCTGTGGTGTCATAGCTCACAGAAACTTCAAACTCTTGGGCTTAAGCTATTCTCTTGCCTCAGCCTCCTGAGTAGCTGGGACTACAGGCACCTGCCACAACACCCAGCTATTTTTTGTTGTAGTTGTCATTGTTGTTTTTAGCTGGCTGGGGCTGGGTTTGAACCTGCTGGTCTTAGTGTATGTGGCCAGTCTCCTACCCACTGTGCTACGGGCACTGCCCATTATAACCCAGTCTTAAAAGTGATAATCTATCTCTTTTGCCCTGATACATTGTGGGAGGGTACTACACAGTGTGAATACTGAAAGTGGGAATCCTTGGGGACCTTCTTAGAGGCTGACTTCCACACTTATGTAAAGTGTTATATTGAGGAGGTGCAATACAAAAAAAGGAACTTCTTAGAAATATTTTTTTCTAAATATGTAGTTAAGATATTTAAAAAATGAGATTCTTTTTACATATAGCAAATAAATATACTGAGGTAAATAGTTTTTCTATCAGCGTTAGATTTTAATTAGCTTGCAAACTTTGTTATCTTTGGTATCTACAGAGGTCTCTGTGTAAACGGTAATTGTGTACTTTTAATTTTGCTTTTAGCATTTATCTACATCTGTAAATGTTAACAATATAATTCTAAACTTCAATCTTGTAGGGCCTCCTCGCCCCCCCCCCTTTTTGTGATTGCTTACTTTAAAGTAGGATGAAGAGGCTTGAGTACTTACCATGTAACATAAGCGGGCTTTGACAAAATGAAAAAGAGCTGATATTAAATTGGATATCTAGAATACTTAAAAATAAATTAAGATTTGTTATGGAGTCCTTTTCCACTAGGAATCTTGGAGCTTTATCATCAAGATCATCCCCATTTTTTTTTTTTCAGCTCATTGGTCTGATTATGTTATAAAGTAGGAATCCTTTTAAGCTCTTAGCCTCCAGGATGGATTAGGAATAATGTTGACTTTTATTCAAAAGGAATTAGAAAAAGAGCAAGAAAAACATTTCATACTCCAAGTTAAGATAAGTAAATAAAGATACTTTAGTGGTTTGATTGAGATAGCAAAAGAACAATAAGGGAAGTATAGCCCGTCTAGGCCCAGCAAGAGAGGAAGAACAAGAATGAGGATGCAGAGGATGAATTGAGGCAAGAGGAGTCAGAAACCTCTAATAAGCTGAGAGCTTGTATATCTTGGCCTAGGAAGGTTACATAAAACTTTGCTGCAATCAGTTGTTTTACCAGTATGGAAAGAACCTATAGCATTGTATTCCAGCAAGTTTAATTCTGAATTCTTATAGTTAACAGGGTATCTTGGAGTAGCTTTATTACTAGGGCTTGCTGCTATTAGAAGACAGATAATCAAATAGAGGTAAAACAGATATGTGCTATTTAACAATCTTTAACCATCACTTACATATAACTTGATGTCCAGAGTTATGTGTGACTTAAAATAAGCACTCTATCGTATCTAATGATTTTGTGGATCAGTAATATAGGCAGGACTCAGCTGGATGCTGTTTTATGTGGTATCTACAGAAGTCATTTCATAAACTTCAGCTGGTTGATGGGCTGGTCAGAAGGTCCAAGATGGGTTTATTTACATGTCTGGAACTGTTGACCCAAGCAGAAGTATATGGCCCCACAAGCATGACAATCTCAGAATGGTGGTAATACTTAGATGATAGGTCCTCATTCCCAGTGAAAATGTTCCAAGGGCACTAGGTAGAAGCTGTAAGACTTTGCATTAAGTTTTCTATTGCTACTCTAAATAACACAGTACCACAAAGCTAGTGGCTTAAAACAACACAAACTTACTCTCTTAAGAGTTCTGGAATTTGAGTCCAAAATGAGTTTTAGGGGCTAAAATCAAAGTGTCAGCAAGGCTCTGTCCTTCTGTAGGCTCTAGGGGAGAATATATTTTTTGCTTCCTCCGTCTTTTGGCATTCCTTGGTTGCTGGCCATATCATTCAAATCTCTGCTTCAGTTTGTTCCATCATCTTCTTCCTCACTGACCTTTTTGACTTCCTTTTATAAGGACCCTCATGTTTACATCTAGGGCCTGCAAGGTAATCCAGGATAATCCCATGCTCCTAAAATTCATTTTAATCACACTGACAAAGTCTCTTTTGCTATTTTCACAGGTTGGGATATTAGTATATGAGTATCTCTGTGGGTCATTGTTTAGCCTAGCACAGGCTTGTTATGACCCAGCCTTGGAAGTCCCAGAACATCATTTCTGCTGCATATTATTGTCAAGTCACTAAAGCTGTCAGGCTCCTCTCTTCTCCATCAAATAAATAAACTTAGTGGTAACTGTTTTCCTTGATTGTGTTAACTCTTTACTTCTAAGTTCTTGACTAAATGCTGAATATTAGAAATTTAGAAAAGACTGGCTCACAGATATGTCAAACACTGCTTTCTATATGTAGTTTAATTTACCAATAACTAAGTTGGTCTTTTTTGTCTCAGTAGGCTCTTAGTGCTTTTTATAGCAGCTGTGGCAATTGTATTTTTATAAACAAATTGATGGGATAGGAAAATTGAAATAATATAAAATTAGTAATTTATAGGGTCAGCCAGAGCGTTAGGTGGAACTAAAGATAATGGATGAGTTGGAATGTTTGGATGACCTGATATTGAACCAGTATTAGTAGAGATTATTTTAGTTTTTCAAAAAATAATAATAAGCAAGCATAGCAGCATTTTTATCTGCTTCCCTTTGGTGTGTGTGAGTATAAAATAACTGGAACAAATAGGGACTAAATCCCTGAGTGTAGATTTTATTAGCATCTTGCTCAAATCAGCTGCATTAATTAGTTTGTAGCCTTATAGGACTCTAGCTTTGTCTTTGACTCACAGGTTTGTATATGCTTTAAGATAATGAACATGACATAAAAACAAATAGTTACATGTTAAAAAAAAATTACCACACACGCAATCTAGTAAATGAGAGGCTCTTGCAGACAAAAGACTTTCCATGTTATTCTCTTTATCCTTTGAAACATTTACTTTGATGGCTTTTGATAGTGTTACTTGGACGTAATTGCATTTTTCTCTGCCTTACTAAAGGTATAGTAAGTGCAATTTAGCTTCTACCAGATGTCAGAGTCTTTATATGCTATATTTTAATATAATAATTTTCCTTGGGGCACTTCTATTTGTAGACATAATAGTCATTATACCAAATGCCTCCAGAACACTGCTGTTTCATTTGACATGCTTTTTAGGGTCTGTCATAGGGGTAGTGAAATGTGTGGTGCTTGGTCTCCCCCTTCCCCTCTTCAGTGCTCTCAGACTATTCTCTATTCTCATTCATTCCTTGTGGTTGTGCTAAACTTTTTTTGGTTTAAAATTGTGTAAAGACGTCTGCTTTTTGGCATTCAGTTATTATTTGTAATGACTTTTCTTCTGCTATGTTACTCTTCCATAGTGTTTTTAATTTTATTTTTCTTTCATTTTCTCTCTTTTTTAGAGTCTTCTCTCCTCTCCCATAATTCTCAATAAGGTTTAATATTGATAGATACTTCAAGAACCACTACTCTTTTCTCTTTTCTGTGAACTTGTTGCATCTATGGCATTGTTACTGGTCTTTTAGTCTTCAGTTCTCACATTAAAGTTCTTTCTTCTGTTAAATCTCTCCTAATAGGCTCTAAAGCTGATTGTCCTGTAAAAGGCTATAGTTGTATAACAGAATTCTTTAAATTTTCTTGCAAAAGTTATACTCAGTAATAGAATTGCTCTACATTACCTACTGCTTAACAGGGAAGAATTTGTACAGTTGTTGACATTTCTTGTCGCAGGTGAATGAATATATTGGATATTATATTCAGTAGCAGGGGATTAATGAAGAAGCTGCTTGGTTGAAAATGCATCAGAATTAAGTGATTAACCATGGAAACGCCTTAAAATGGTCATGGTTAAAAACACTTGGCAAAATTGGGACATTTCTATGGCCTATACTAATTTAATATAATAACCATAGTTATAACTAATAACATTCCAAGACACATCAGAATTTTAAGATTCTCATACAATTTTGAAACATTAATAACATATCCATAAAATATAGCTTGAAGGTTAAGCATCATTTTCTATTTGGTAGTGCTTCCATGTATCAGGTAAGCCTGCTTTTTTATCTCTTGGATGCTTCTATAACATCCCAACGTTAGCTTGTGGTCAGAAGACTTAATTTTGAATTTGAAATTTGATTTGGGGAAGCCTTTCAACTATGTCAAAAGTTTACAAAAACTTAATTAAAATAGGATCACAGATCACTATAAAGTAATAGTCATTCATTTAGCCAGGGCGATATTTAAAAAGTTTAAGGAAAGGGCGGCACCTGTGGCTCAAAGGAGTAAGGGCACTGGCCCCATATCGGAGGTGGCGGGTTCAACCTGGCCCTGGCCAAAAACTGCAAAAAAAAAAAAAACCAAAAAAACGTTTTTCTTTGATAGAGAAGAGATTCAGATTTCTAAACAATTGAAAGATCTGGTAAAGATAGCATGCGATGCAATCCATCTCTCTTCTCACCTCTTTGTTTTTGTGTTGCAGTTTACTCAAAAGGTGAAGAAAAATATTATATCATCTCTTATTAATACGTGAAATTCTATTCAAAAGAGAAAGCCAAATTTTATTTTTGTATTAGTATTTTATCAGTACTAAAACTAATTTTAATAAAAACTCATAAAGAAATCCATCCAATCTTGGCTTCTTTGTCCACATAAATGTTACATAAGTCTTTTATAGTCTCTTACAAGTTTTTGTATTTCTTTTCTCAACTTTCTTTATTCATTGTTTTATCTGTTTTTTTTTTTTTTTTTTTTTGAGACAGAGCCTCAAGCTGTCACCCTGGATAGAGTGCAATGGCATTGCAGCTCACAGCAACCTCCAATTCCTGGGCTTAAGTGAGTGTCCTTCCTCTGCCTCCTAAGTAGCTGGGACTACAGGCCCTCGCCCCAACACCCGGCCATTTTTTTTTTTGGTTGCAGCCATCATTTTTGTTTGGCGGCCCAGGCTGGATTTGAACCTGCCAGCTCAGGTGTAGCCCGTTGGGCCACAGGCGCTGAGCCGTCCTTTTTTTTTTGGCTGGGGCTGGGTTTGAACCTACCACCTCTGGCATATGGGGCCAGCGCCCTACTCCTTTGAGCCACAGGCGCTGCCCTGTTTTATCTATTTTTAATTCTTTCAATTTGAAACAACTTTAAAATGATTTCTAAAGCAGATGATAATCTTTTTGTGGTGATAGTTGCGGCTGGTTAGTTGGAAAGGAAAACAGATTGTGCCTTTACAATTTTCTCACAAAAAACATACCTTACTTTTCTTTATATACTATGTGTACAGAATTATTTTTCTCCATCCAGTAGTTTTAATTAATATACTGCAATTTTATGTCTTAGTGACTCTTATTTCTAGTGAGACCTATGGATTAATTTGAACTGTTTTATTTCAGTTATTTAGAGGTAAAACCATTTCATACTTTTTTTATAGAGATATGTTTCCTCGTTTTCTGGTTTATTAATAGATGTAAATATATTTAGCTTTTCTATACCATTTATAATAAAGATGCCAAAGTATATAAACTTAGGCTAAATAATTAAATATTTAAGTTAAGTATTTTAACTTAACAATGACACAGACATTTTATGATTACCTATTACTTACTTTTTTTTTCTTTTTGAGACAGGGCCTCAGTCTGTTACCTCTGGTACAGTGCAGTGTATTATCCATAGCTCACTGCAACCTCAAACTCCTGGGCTAAAGTGATTCTCCTACCTCAGCCCCCTGAGTAGCTGAGACTTGGCATATGCCACCAAGTCCAGCTAATCTTGCCTATTTTTGATACAGATAGGGTCTTGCTCTTGCTCAGGTTTGTCTTGAACTCTTGACCTCCAAGTGATCCTCCTGTGTTGGCCACTTGTAGTGCTAGGATTATAAGCATGAGCCACTGCACCTGGCCACATATTACTTAATTTAACATACTATGATTTGAAGATTTATAAATTATTTAAAAGAATTTTGAAACTTTGACACAGGTACCCTTCCTAATGTCTTATTAGTTCTGGGTTCTGAATACCCATGTAGTACCAAAGATGGCTATTAAGATCAGGGCCTTCTTGGTTCTGAATTTACACACCAGATATAGAGCTTAAGACAAAGGACAAAGCTGTAAAGAGGATGCCTGAAAGAACCGAGTCTTCTCAGCATGACCCGGAGACAAAGGTGGATGAGGAGGAAGGGGCCATATTAGGTTTGAGTCTCCTGTGCACTTCTCATGGACAAATCAAGTAAGAGTTAGAAATTAAATATTTCTGTATTTTAACTTAGAAGAAGCAGTTTTATGACCTTAAGAAATATAGCAGGGACATAATAAACTGAGCTGACCATGAGACTCAGGCGAAAATGTCTGAATTGTATTTAGCTGACAACGCTGAAGCTATTCCTAATTTATTTTACCAATACTTCTTAAACTAGCTTTATTTACCAAGTATTGTCATATGCATATAATTCATATCTACACATAGACACATAGACAGAAGTAGATCTTAAGGCTTTTATAAAGAATTCTCATTTACTGGTTTTCAAATAGCTTTCTTTTCCCCATACAGACTATTAATCTTCCAATTACCTGTTTAATTGCCCTAAGCAATTGTTAGCAACCTAAATTTGTGTTTTTAAAAGGATGACTCTTAGGTGAAACAAGGTAGAAAACAGTATCTCAGAAGCACAGAGCTGAGACTTTGGGCCTAAATATTGTATCATCATCCCCATCTAAGAAAGAAGGGTATAGGTAAAGGCCCAGTTAATACAAGATGGCAAGAAAAAACACCTTAAACAAAGTTAAGATTTGTTATGTAAATTTAAACCAATGGTAAGAGTTTCTAGTGATTCACTTCCTCTCTTCTGGGTGCACAGAGGCAGACACACAAATGGAGATTTACTTTATAGAAGTAACTTTATTTTGTCAAAGGATTTCAAAATAGCTGAATTCCAGAAGTGGGTATTTTAGAGACTGATTCAGTTCAATAGGCAATCTTTTAAACTTAGCTTCTGTTTCTTAGCTAAAATTTCTGAGTTTAAGGTGGACTCTGTTAAAGAATAGGGCAAAGAAAGCATTCTCTGTGCTTTCTCTGAACTTAGCATGTACAGCTCTGAGAAAGAAGCAGGCCTAACTTAATTGAGGGCCTACCTTTTATAAACACCTTATCCATTCAGGATAGCTTTCTTTTAGCCTTTAGGGTATGATAGTAGCTAAGCCAAAAGGGTAGCAGATTTCATTTTTCTTATCAATTAGTCACATAAGCTTGTTTGTTTGCCTTTTATAAAGAGTCTTTTAAAAGAGGCTATAAAAAATTGGAATACTTTTAGAAGCTTCTGGACATCAGTATGCATCCCTGGATAAACCTAATTTAGGAGTGCTTATTTTTAAAGGCATTTCTTAAAGTGTAGTGTTGTTCATTTGGAACTTTTTACTGTAATTTTAAATTACTTCCAGTAAGATGTTGCCATTTCTGCAAGTGTTTATTGCTTCTGGAGCCTAATATTTATACAAGTATAGGCAGGCATATCCAGAAAGTACTCAGTTCTTCAGAAGTGAAGGATTCCCTTTTAGCGTTGAATCTTAGCTTTGGCACTCAGGTTCCCTTGATTAACTTAGCCAATGATTTTTTTCCACCTACCTAACTGTGCAAGGAAAAAGAAACAAAGGGATAGAACACAAAAATTTGTGTGAGTTTCTGAAAGTTGACGTTCACACTGTCTGCAGTATTGCCATTTACTGCTGGTTTTTGACCCCCCCCGAAGCCTCTCACTGGATTCAAGCCAGTTAATTATCAGATCCAGTCTTGTCCTGGATCTAATCCAGTTTGTCTCAACTTCTGACCCCAGTTTGGATCAAACATTTGCTCAAACAGAATAGGATAGTTCAAAACACAAATCCCTGGAGCTTCAGAATCTGAAAGAGAACTTGCCCACAATCCCCAGTTGTTATGAAAGAGCAGTGGATACAGTGAGCCCTGTGGGTACCTTGCTTGGTCACTCAGTGTTCCTGGAGGTAGCTGAAAGTTCTACTTTGAATCCCACTTCTGACACCTTTTGTTAAAAGAAAAAACTTTATACAAATTTAACAGAGTTTGATTGAACAAAGAGTGATTTGTGTATCAGGCAGTACCCCAAACCGAATAGGTTTAGAGCAACTCTGGCTTTGTTGTGGGGTTGGAGAAAATTTATGGAAAGAGAAAAAGTTATGTACAAAACCCAGAAATGAGGTACAGAAGCAACTGAGTTGGTTACAGCTTGGCATTCACCTAATATGAACACAGTTTGAACAGTTGGCTGCCTATGAGTGGTTGAAATATGGTTGCCGTAATTGCCTGAGACTCAGCTACTTGTTAAATGGGTAGGTCTTTTTTACATATCCAGGTAGGTTACAGTTCACTATCTATGGAGAAACTTGTAGGCTAAACTTACAATATGTGAGGAGGAAGTTTTAGGCTACATTTAACACTGCCATTTTCACTTCTATTACTTATGGATTATTGAATACTTGCTATGTATGAGATGTACTGGGTTGAGTTTTCGTGTAATTATTTTATTAGTAAATAAAATAATTTATCTTGGAGGGAGAAGGAATTATCTGTGTCTTACAGATTAAGAAGCTTGGCCAAGATCCCTCACCTATGTTTCAGAGTAGAATTAATAACTTAGTTAAAATGTCTGTTCTTACTACCAGGTACTTCTCTGGATACTCATACTTGGGATAGCACACGCATATGGGGAAAATAACATCACATGCTTAGTAAAAGTCAAATGTGCTGGTAGCATATCCAGCCTGTCTTCATTATGTTTGTACAATGTACAACATTCAATACAAACGCAAACATGGCATTGTTACTTTGAAAATAAGGGAAATCATTATGCAAAAAAGTTAACATATTGTATAAAAAGTTTGGAGAAGCCAGAAAACTAGAATTTGGAACTTATAAATTTCATAAATCTCCAATTTTTACTCTAATTTTCCTTTAGATTTTTGAATGATTTTTTTTTAAAGTCTAACTTATAATGCATAAGAAAGCTTTCTAAACTTTGAGTTTGTTTTTAGCTTCTGGGTATTAAGTGCTTGTAAGATAGCTATATGAAGATATCCGATAGTTAATTGAGTATATGGATTCAAGTTTGGGAATCCTACCCATACAGGTAGTAACCAAGACCAGGCAGTGTGAGCAGAGTGAGAGGAGAAGATCCCAGGAGCAAATACTGAAAAACACCAGTGTTTATTGAGAAAGAAAAGGAAGAAGAACCAGAAATAGAAAATGATGAGTAGTGTCCAGAGAGACAGAAAAAATAACAAGAATGATGCATCCCAGAAGCTAAGCCAAGAAGAGGGCATTTCAAGGAAGAGGGAGGAAGTGATGTGACGCTTTAGATGGGTTAAGTAAGCAGAATCCTGGGGCAGGGGGACAAGGGAGCCATTGGATATACAAATACTAAAGAGATCGATGTCTCTGTCAGAACAGTTTTATGATAATTGTGTGGAGGGAAGCCAGATTTTAGTTGTCTGAGAAAGGAATATCAATAAGGAAAAATTCAACTTTCTAATGGAATCCTTGGATATAAAAGGGAAATATGGAGCCGTGGCTTGATTTTAGCTGAGATTATCTCTTTACCTACAGGTTAGACGAAATTTGAACTTATTTTAAGTATATGTGTATGTTACCAGTGTAGACCAAGGTAAAATTTCCCCTTTGTGCTCTAGAGATTTGCTGGCAAAAGGCAGATTAATAGGAGAAATGACTTTATTAGCACGCATAAGGGAAATTACAGAGTGATAACCCAGTATCCTAACGGGGCCCAGATAACTTATATAGCCTTATTTCAGATGGGAGGAGGGGGAGAGGAGGGATACAGTTAATTTTGTTGAGGGACAGAATTAGTGAGTTAGAAGTGATTACCTGTCTAATTCTTGATTTGTAACATTCATTCTCCATATGTATTTTTACATCATCTTTTCCACATGCCTGATCTAATTTTTTTTCTGCATATTATACAGCATGCTCTACTTTGGTTATTTATACCTCTCAAATCTAGTCACACATATTCTACCACTAGTCATAAAAATAAAATGGTTGTTTAACCTGTGTCAGTGCTGTTATGGTCATGTTGGTGTTTGTATTGTCATTCTTATTCAAACTCATGGAAAACACAGTCACGATATTTAGAGTGTTGTAAATAAAGTAGTACTATCTCAATTCAAAGCACATCAATTAGCCCACAACCAAAGTCAAAGACAGATTGCTAATGTTCACAATTACAGTGTACTTAAGTTGTTGTACACTTAAGTGGCATACTAGAAGTGATAAAACAATGGATGGTTTATAATTGTGAACTGCAAATCATGATTGTCAATATCAATGGTCAAGGAAAAAAAAGTGATAGCAACTAAGGAATGGAGATTATCTATGCCAGATCTTTTAATACTAAAAGCAATATTGCATTTAGTCCCTATTTTGAGGCCTGTTGTATGGGTTTTATGTTTTTCCCACAACCTTCTGCACCCATCACCTAAAAAAGAACTTTTTGTATCACAAGAAAGAGTTTCCTGGGTTGTGGGACTTTTTACCTACTGAAATAGGAGACAGTCCTGTGTAGATCACCCTGTCTGCCCTAGAGGGTGATAGTATTTTTATTTTTCTCATAGACTCATACGAGAGATTGAGAAAAGGATTCACATAGAATTTTGTGTTCCTGCTGTGTGGCTGCTATTCCCCTTTAGGTTTCCAATACAATGGACACCTTCTAAAGCTCTGTCTCTAATCTTTTTTGTGCTGATAGTTACTTCTGGCAAAGAAACTTGCAAAAAGATGTGAACTTCCTCAATTTATGTGACTCTAGTGCCTTCATACTGTCTCACAACCTCACTCTGCATTCTCCTTCTTACCTACTATTCTAGTTCTGCTCTTATGGTGTCCAATTGTATCTATCCCAGGTAAGCAAGTGTCAATGTTCCTTCTGTCCTAGCAGGTGCCTGATTTTCTTTTGATTTTGGGTCAGTTTTTTTCCCTGTGACTTCACTTCTCTTATGGGTTCTATATAAGTCAGGAATTTGAATTGATTACTTTGTTTCATTGTAAGGGTGTGGGACAATGTTCCTTGTCATTCTCTACTTAATCACTCAGTAGAAACTAGAATCCTGCTTCCCAAAATGGAATGTGTATATATCATTTGGTACTCTTTTTTTTTTTAATTTTTGTTTTTTTTGATTAATTATTTTTTATTAAATCATAACTTTGTACATTGATGCATTTATGGGGTTCAGGGCACTGCTTTGATATACAATGTGAGATGTTTACATTGAGCTAAGTAACACATCCATCACAATTATACTTACTTCTTAATAGTTTTGAAATTTACCATTGCATCATGCACATTAGGTGAGATCCCCCCAAATACTCTCTGTCCTCCCATATCCCCCCTCCCCTCCCGTCTCTCTCCTCTTTCCGTCTATTTTTCTGGCCTATAGTTATGTTTTGCCATTCGTATGAGTGTGTATGTGGTTATGTATTGATTTCATAGTAGTATTGAGTACATCGGATACTTTTTTTTTCATTCTTGAGATACTTTACTAAGAAGAATATGTTCCAGCTCCATCCAAGTAAACATAAAAAATGTGAAGTCTCCATCTTTTTTATGGCTGCATAGTATTCCATGGTGTACGTATACCACAATTTGTTAATCCATTCATGGGTCGATGGGCACTTGAGCTGTTCCCATGACTTGGCTATTATGAATTGGGCTGCAATAAACATTCTGGTGCAAATGTCTTTGTTGTAAAATGATTTTTGATCATCTGGGTATATACCTAGTAGAGAAATTGCAGGATTAAATGGTAGGTCTACTTTTAGTTCCTCATTTGGTACTCTTACTGAGAAGATTATGTTTCATTGGATTTGAGATGGGGCTCCAGATTCTGCATTTCTAATAAGTTCCCAGGGACAGCAGTGCTGCAGGTCTAGGGACCATATTTTGTTATAGCAAGGTCATAGAGGATATTTTTATTTTTATTTTTAAGTGGGAAAGTATTAAAGTCACATAGATAATAAACTCAGGCATACTTGAATTGTGAAAGGAAACAGGCTAATGTTAAAATGTGATAGCGATACTGTCAGATGTGGTGGATTTTGTGAATTGGCCAAACTTAGTATTTGTGAGAGTGATCTTATGGTTTAAAAAGCATTATCCTAGTCTGCTCAAAGGGCTTGTTTTTTTCTTTTTTTTTTTTTTTTTGAGACAGTTTCAAGCTGTCGCACTGGGTAGAGTGTTGTGGCATCATAGTGCACAGCAACCTCCAACTGTGGCTCAAGTGATCCTCTTGCCTCAGTTTTTCTATTTTTAGTAGAGAGGTCTTGCTTTTGCTCAGGCTGGTCTTGAACTTGTGAGCTCAAGCAATCCACCTGCTTTGGCCTCCTAGAGTGCTAGGATTACAGGTGTAAGCCACTTAATAACATTTTTAAAAAGGTGAATTGTTAACGCTGATTTTATGTTATATGACAATCACTTTTGAGAAATAAATGCAGTGTAATAGATGTATTCCCCCTTTTGTTTATCTTCTTTTAGTTCCCTTTGTTGCCTAAAATATACCATCCATTAGTTATCTGATTTTTTCAGAGAACTGTGCCCTAGTCATACTTTTTTCTCTTCTGCTTATATTCATGCTTTTCTTTGATGTTTTCTCCTACTTAATTTTTTTTAATACAACAAAAAACATTTAATCAAATGAAAAGTAATAAACTGAACAATAAACAAATAAACACTCAAAACAAAATATTTTCCATTGGAAACATGTTAAGATGAATACGGGGTTTTGTTACCATCTTACTGCAATTTTCTTATGTGTTACTAGCCTACATAGCCCATGTTTTCTGTGATCATGCAGATGTGAATGGAAGTTTGAATGATTAAATAAATGAGAAGTCCGTTTACTGCAGAGAATCATTTCACAAGGCAGCCAACTGGGGTTAGAGAACAAAATTATTCAAGAAATTCTCCACGTATTTAGGTTCATTTTAGAATCCATGAACCTTAAGCTGCTCTTCCTTGACAATGCCAACCTCCAAGAGAAACTGGCAAATATTTTTCCTTTGGTCACCTTGAAGCTGAATAACCTCTCCGTATTCGGGATGTTCAATCTCAGTACCATTACAGGCAAATTTCTTTTTGAAAGCTTTCACAAGTTTCTTTTTGTCATAATCATCTGCAATGCCCTGAACAGTAGTCAGTGTCTTTCTGCCGTTTCGTTGCTGGATTCTTATATGAATGTAATCCTCAGTCCCTGCCGGGAGTAAGTCACCCTTAGTTGCATCAGCAAAGGGTGGAGGTTGAAAGACTGGAGGTTCTGGATAGTGGACATGCGATACTAGTGTGAGGCTGGAGAGGGGATAAAATTCCTACGGGGCCTGCCCGGGTCACCGTGTCAGGAGGTTCACTAGAGCAGCTGCTTCAGGAAGTACGTCAGCAAACGATTCACGGAATATGATTGCATTTTTCCTCTTACAGTTCTGTATGACATCATTGGCAAGGTAAAAGAGATTCAAACGGTGGGGATATGCAGCTTCCCTTTTCATTCAAATATTTGGAACTAGTAGTCTACTAGAATGGCCAGATATGTCTCCACTTCCTCATCTACCATCACTCTCCAATGGTAGACAATAGTGCTGTGGTGTTTCTTGTTCTGTATACGCCAAGACGACAGGCCTTGAATGGATTCCATGGTGTTAGTTACCGACTGGAATTTTCGATCCAACGAGGACTCCAAAGCCCCTGCCGAAGAGGCCGATGAGGAGGGGGCCTTACTGCTACCTCTACTGCTGCCGGCCGCCATCTTCCCGGTTTGCACCCTCCTATTTAATTTTTATTACTTTTCAAATCTTGAAACAATCTCAGATTTATAAGAATGTTTTGAGTATAGTACAATAAACTTTTTTCCCCCTGTCTTGAATCATAAGAGAATAAGTTTCTCATATGATGCCCTATTATCTCTGCCCCAGATGTAGTTTCTTGGGAAGCAGTCTCTGAGACAAAGATTAACATGCAAGTAAATTTATCAAATAGTACTGTTAGAATTCTCACCCCAGGAAGGGAAAGGAAGTGGATTTGGACAGAGGTAAAAGTAAACTTGTGATACAGTTTCAGCAGAAGCCTCAGCTGATCCTGTTGGGAATTTTGGAGATAGAGTGACACTTCAATGTTGTCCTGAGTTGAGTTAGAGGACTGGGCCTCTACCTTTGAGCATTGGATGGGGATTGCCCTGGGTAGGGTGCAGAACATTGAGTGAGGCAGCATTCTTTAGCTGGGGAGGTCCTCTGAGATGACTGATTGCTGAGGCTCTTTATCAGGACTTCTGGCAGCATCAGTGTCCACCAGTGCAGTACCATGATGTGTATTTCCTACATACAAGAACATTGTCTATTATAGCCATAGTATTACATGGACTCATTACTATCATCTAATACACTGATGTCATTCAAATTTCACCAGTGTCCCAGTAATTCTCCTTTAGAGCAGAAAGACTCAGACCAGAATCATGCATTCATTTAGTTGTTACATGCCTTTAATTTCCTTTCATTTGGAACAGTTCCTCAGACTTCCTCTTGAGTTGAATGACCTTGACACTTCTAGGGATTATAGACAAGTTATTTTTTAACATGTCTTTGAATTTGCATTTCTCTTTTTCCTCATGAATATATTTCAGTTATGTATCTTCAGCAAGAATATCATAGAAGTGATATTATGTTCTTCTTTTTCATCATATCATTTGGCCTATGATTTCAATTTGTCTGTGGTGATGTTAACTTTGAATATGTGACTAACATGGTATCTGTCTGACATACAAAGTTGCTATTTTCCTTTTTGTAATTTTATATGTATTTTGTGAAGCAGTACTTTGAGTCTGTGAACTATCCCATCCTCATCAATCATTCACTTTATGAGTTTATATCAATATATACTAATGGATGTCTGTGCTATTTACTAGACTATAATTCATTACTGTTATTTTGATCATCTAACTATCTTGTATTTGACAAGTGGAAACTCCCTTAAGCTGGCTTCTCTGTCTTTTTGATGTATCTCCATTACTTTTTGAGTACTACATGTCCTAGCCCTGGAATCAGTCATTTATACAAGGTGCTCTTGTTTCTTTCATTGTAGAGTGGTATTTAGAAAGCAAGATGTGGGGCCGGGCGTGGTGGGTGGCTCAAGCCTGTGATCCTAGCACTCTGGGAGGCCGAGGAGGGTGGATTGCTTAAGCTCGTGAGTTCAAGACCAGCCTGAGCAAAAACTAAGACCCCCCCCCATCTCTACTAAAAATAGAAAAACTGAGGCAAGAAGATCTCTTGAGCCTCAGAGTTGGAGGTTGCTGTGAGCTATGACGCCACAGCACTCAGCACCCCACCCAAGGGGACAGCTTGATACTCTGTCTCAAAAAAAAAAAGAGAAACCAAGATCTGGGCATTAGGTGTGCTCATAGCTATTACCTGTTGCCATTCCCAGGCCCTCACAGTGGACACAGCTGGTGAATAAATGAATATATCTATTTATATACATAATATATGTCATTTTATTTATATTTCCTTATCTAGTTATATATATTATAAAATAAGGGTTCATCACAATTTTTCCAATACCAATCTAATACCACAGGGTACTTTCTAGTTTTCTTGCTTCCTATATTTCTAACTCCATTTTCTGATGGAGAAATACCTGGATCCTATTACCCTTAATATATTAATTTTTTTGATCACTACTCCTACATGTTACCCTTATCCTGTCAGCACTACTGCTGGTATTTTCCCATACAGATGCCCTTCGTACTCCAACTTGGCCCTGAACACCCTGAATTGCAGTTCTCTCCCTTCTACCATGTGGGAGGCATTTTTCAACCCAGTGGGTTCTGAAACCTTTTGCCAGACTGACCCCGTTGTGGAGCTCTGAAACATTGTTCTAGGGTGCTGTGGCTTCCCTACACAGACACCCATTTCACTCAATCTCACCTCATACCTTTTAGACTGAATTTTATGGGACAGAGAAGGGAAACCTCCCTGACCTCCACTTTTTAAAATCTTGCAATGTTTTAAGGCCAAATCCTACTTCTTCTTGGAGCCTGTCTTTTACTTCTTAGGGACATAATTTCTCCCTTCTGGAAACTTACACTGTATTTTTTTGTTCTCTAATCATCTCATGTCTTTTATATAATACATTCCATTGACTCTTTGTAACCTTTTGAGATCAAGCACTATATTCTCCAAATTAAAGGAAAAATAAACTTTAAGAAGTTTTTTGTTCTCCAGTAACAAATGCAAAGGCAGAGTTACAAAAACTTGTTGATCTATGGTAACATTTAAAAAAGTTTAAACATAAAATTTAATCATCATTAAATTACCTGTTCATTGTAGGTAAACTAGTCTTTGTCTGATAGTTGAATGATAATAAATTCAGGGTTTTTAAGTGGAAAACACTTTAAGGAATGAATCTTCTTCCCTTTTATTTTCCATTAATTTTTAGAAAAAATATATATTACATTCTAATATTCTATTATATTTTTGGATTTACATGATTAAATAATTTTCTTTTATTATAGGCAGTTCCTGCTTTGAATAATTCCTGTACACATGAGACACAGTAGCCACATTTTAGTGAAATAACACCATTCCGTAACAACTTGGTTCAAATTTCATTTGCCACAGAATATTAACTTTGAGTAATTGCATAAAGTATAAATGAACTTTGCTGCTAACCTTAGTCCATAAACCTTTGTGTAAACACTGATACACATCCTGAACATGACCAATCACATTATTTCTCCCATGGTCCACTGCTATCTGGACACTGTGCATCAGTTACTCATTTCACACACAGACAGCAAAGCCTGTAGTTGGGTTTCCTTCTTGTCTCCCAGTGATAAACCAATGTAATGCTTTACAAAAGTACATAAATCAAAGGGGAATTGGCCAAAAAAGATGCAAATGCAGCCAAGAAACGAAAAGGGAGAATGCTGAAGTGAAATTCCAATTATATATAAATGGAAAATATAGAAGAAATAGCTGACTAAGGGGATGTGGACATTGCCATTGAACTGCTGCCATTTGAGAGTCTCCAGATCTGTATCCAAGAGGAGCTTAAGAAAAGTGAATTTATGGACATAAATGAGGCGAGTGAGGAGGTTGTAATGAAAAGATGAAGATGTTCCAGAGGAAGTGACCCTGGCATAAAGTTCACATTAAAAGAACTCTTGGAGATATTTCATGACATTGAAAATGCAAAGGATAAAGTGTTGTAAGATAATCCAAACTTAGAAAGGAGTATGACAGTTCACCCAGATATAGGAAAGATGTTTGCTCCATATTGTAGTTATATGAGAAGACTAGCAGTGTTGAAACTATTTCAGATCAACTTTTTCTTTAAGAAACAAAACATATTATCAGTATTTCTGGTGTTTTAAATTATAATATACTAAATAAAGTTTAGTTTTACTATTTTCAGAATTTCCCTTTACATTTATACCTGTCAGAGAGTTTTTAATAGTTTGACAAAAATTTTAAAGGTCACAAATAATTGTTATTTTTTCCCATTGGTTATTAAAACCACTTTGCACAGTTTAAACTTTTACTGTCAGTTTTATGGCCCCACACAATTGTGCAAAGTAGGACTGCCTATATACCAGCATGTTGCACTTCTAAGTTTTATTTATGTTTTATTTATACATGTTTTATTTATTTTATCAGTTGAATACATTTTGATTTTAAAATATTTTTAGCATGCAGATATCCCAAACCTGAGATTGCCATTGTGAAGCATGCAAAGGAAGTGTCATCAGCAGAGACTCCTGATAATTTTGGTATAGTACAGTCTTACAGTTTTGTTTGTTATATGTTTACTACAAATAGCAAGGCATCTATCTAACAGAACTTCTTGCTGGTTTGAAACAGAATGCATTTTAAAAATCTTTTGTGCATTAGTGTTTTACACTTGTCTATATCATAGAACAAGAATCGCATGCTTAACTGACTAAAGGATTAAATTTATGGCCTTAGGGAAAGACAGACACATTTATATTTAATTATATTTAAATAGTATACACTTAAATATTATATTTTATAATAAACATATTATAAAAATTATTGAAATAACCAAAGCAAGCAAAACACTAAGAAGTAACAAAAGACTAAATTTCTTTAGGGTAAATGAGTAGGATAAAAGGACCTCAAATAGGGAAACCTTCAGAATGTTGCAAAGAAACTATATTTGAGTAATTGAACTTCAGGAAGCATTCAGTATTTTAAAAATATATTCTTAAATGGTTTCAAAGCCTTATATAAGTTCATTTTAAGGCCATTATGAAAATGTTTTACATTCATCCTCCATACAGGTTGGTATCTAACTCAGGTTGCATACTGAGGTGGTGATAGAATTGTAAGAGTGGAGTAGAAAGAGAGAATGTCAAGAAAGTATGGAAAGGAGAGAGAGAGAAAGATTAAAATAAATATGTCCCTGTCCCTATTTTATTTATTTCTGATTGCTATTTAATACATTGCCTAAGAAGTATAATAGTGTATGAAAAGGAATCTGAGCTATTTTATGGACCAGATGGTGGGTTCGAACCTGGCCCAGGCCAGCTAAAAAAAAAAGAAAACAGCATTGACAACTGCAACAAAAGATAGCTGGGCTTTGTGGCGGGTGCCTATAGTCCCAGCTACTTAGGAGGCTGAGGCAAGGGAATTGCCCAGGGGTTTGAGGTTGCTGTGAGCTATGATGCCATGGCACTCCAAGTGTAGAGGTATTACATACACACACATGTATATACATATTAGTAATGGTCTGCAAAAATCCCCTAGTATACTCTACTTTGCCAGTTCTAATGCAGTTCTAAAGTTAAAAATTTAAATTTCAGTTTGCATGTAGAAGTTAAACATTAATGCAAATATCTTTTGATGAATAAAATTTTAGTTTATCATATAGTAATCATTATATAAAGAAATTATATATAGTATTTTCTTTGACCATCCATCTTTCACAGGCATGAAGGCAGAAATGTAATTTCCTTGTTAAGTAGTATATGTAATTATTTTAAGTACATAAGTAAGATTTGAAGAAAGCCAGTATTTGATTATCCTAAAAACATACTATGAAATGAAATAAGAATAAATTATTGTACCTCTAGTATTTACTAATAAGTCAGAGTTAAATAATCCCATGGTTTGGTATATTAATGTGATAATTAATTGAACACTGTAGTTTTCTCCGTCATTCCTATTATCCAACTCCTGTTCTCACCTGTCATATTACTGACCTTCATTAGTTGCCTCTACATACCAGTGTTAGAAGAAAAACCTTAAACAAATTAAATTTAACAGTGTTTAATGGAATAGACTGTTTTGCAAATTGGGCAGTCCCCAAAGCAGAATAGGTTCAGAGGTACCCCAGCTTTGCCACATAGTCAAAGATTTATGGACAGACAGTAGAAAGTGACATACAGAAGATGAAAATGAGGTGAAGAAATAGGCCTTGGTTACCGCTTAGTGTTTGCTTTATTTGAACATAATTTGAATAGTTGACCACCTTTGATTGGCTGAAATTTGGTGATTTGCATAGGAATGGGTTACAACTTGTTTACACATCCAGATAGGTTACAGTTCACTATAGACACAGAAACCTAAGCAGGCAGCTTTAGGCTAAACTTAATCTAACAATTTCCTACTTTTGGTCAACATCTCAATTGTGAATGATTGACCAAAACTTTAGGCATTGATGATTACTCTGTCACCATAATAAATGGACTTATTTGTTCTTAAATCATAATGGGAAAAGCAAAGCTGGGTTTTGAAAGTAAGGTGGAAACAAGAACTTAAGATATTGTTGATTTATTTTTGGGGGGGTAAGGTTAGAGTAAAGGGGACTTACTTGCATTGGAATCTTCTATTTTCGGGAGAAACAAAACCTGGTCTGTTTTAGGATTTATCTTTCCTTAAAGTATTAGTTCGCTTGTGTTGCATTTAGCATGAATGACTCCATTTTGCTTTGGTCTTTTGGGGCCTAGTGCATGAGCTCAGTTCAAAACAATGGCTTCCTGTAATTTTGTTTAATACTGACTATGCTTCAGTGAAATCCCAGGTCACACAATGAGTTTTGCAGGTTAGTGAGGTAAGAGTATTGGTTCTTAAAAGATCTAAGTAGAAATTTCTTTTTTAAGGAATATGCACTTCAATACCAAATAAAATTACAAGATCACACTCAAACAGTTTTATGAGTTTTACGTAAGGCATACATTTTTTAAAATAAGAAATCCTTTTACAATGAGGTTTTTTTAAATCTAAAAAGACCTATTAATTAGGCTCAGCACCTGTAGCTCAGCAGTTAGGACATTGGCCACATACACCGGAGCTGGTGGGTTTGAACCTGGCCCGGGCCTGCTAAAACAACAATGACAACTAGAACAAAAAAAATAACCAGCGCATTGTGGCTACTGCCTATCATCCCAGCTACCTAGGAGTCTGAGGCAAGAGAATCACTTCAGCCCAAGAGTTTCAGGTTGCTGTGCGCTGTGACAACATAGCACTCCACTGAGGGCGACACAGTGGGACTCTGTCTCAAAAAAACAAAAGACCTCTTAATTAAAATGGGGAAAGGGGAGAACAGAGAGAGAAAGAATGAGGGAGGGATGGGGAAAGGAAGAGCAGAGAGAGGGAAGGAGCGGGGGGGGGGGTCTTGGTGTGTGAAAGGAAGAGCAGAAAGAGGGAAGGGGGGGGTCTTGGTGCGTGCCACACCTTTTGGGGGTAAAACACGATTGTAAGAGGGACTTTACCTAACAGATGAAATCAGTGTAACCTGGTTTCTTGTACCCTCAATGAATCCCCAACAATAAAAAAAAAAAAAGTGCTTTGCCGTTTCTAAAGAATGCTCATTGTTCAATTTTGAAAGTTAATTTTTGTAAGTATGTTACTTAGCCATATTAATTTCTTTCTTTTAAAAAATGTTTGCCATGTAGCTTTATAAATCCCTTTTGTTGCATGTTAAACCTTTTGGCATTTAATGTGATTTACTTAAATTATTTTGCATACAGCATGGTTTTCATTTTAAGTTTGTATTCTTTAATGTGTTATGTAATTATTTATAAATTTCACCTTATCTATTTGAACTTTTGGGTCTATGAAAAGGCTAAGCAGTTATAATATTCAGAAGTATGGGTAACTATGATTGTTGGTCCCCAGATAAACATGCCATTTTCATCTCTGTTCTTTTCATAGATCTCTTGTTAATGCAGAATGTAATTTGTGCTGCCAAACTACTTCCTGTACTTTCTTGAGAACAGTTCTGGGGTGGGTTGTTTCTGATCAAATATCAGAAACCAGATAATCAGATACTGAAAGATTATTGAGTTATTTGTAATAAAGGAATAGTATGTGTGTTAAACTGTTCCTTTTACTTCATCTCAGGGCAAAGTTGCTTTGGTATTTTTATTAAGTTTATTATAAATGATTTTGAATTTTTCCCTTGATTTATAACTTTATATAAATCTTTAAATCCATAAGTCATCATATTAAGAATTATTACAATTAAAGTATAATAGAAAATAGATTAGGAATAATACTCTAGGGCGGTGCCTGTGGTTCAAAGGAGTAGGGTGCTGGCTCCATATGCTGGAGGTGGTGGGTTCAAAACCAGTCCTGGCCAAAAACTGTAAAAAAAAAAAAATGGAAATAATACTCTTCTTTTTGTTTTTTAGATTTTCTTTTATTTCAAGTTTGGATTTTATCTTGTAAAGTATAGTTAAATTTAATGGAACATTCAACACTGAAAATGACAAGTTGTAGTTTCTATTAAATAAAATAATATAAATCACTCCATATGGGACCATGGAGCCTATTTCTGTTTTCTAGCATCAACACTGTTATAAACCTGTTTTATAATTTTATAATGGAGTCTAAAATGTGGAAACTATAGCTGTTTTACTTACATTCCTTCTACCAAAATCTTTTGATTTTCAATTTAAGATGGTTCTCTTAGTACTATTACAACACAAACTTTAAACAAATTGAATTTAACAGTTTAATTGAGCAAAGAAATGACTCATGAATCAGTCAGCACCTGAAATGCATAAAGGTTCAGAGAGCTTCACACAGCAAGTGGACAGGCAGTGATTATAGACCAAAAAAAGAAGTGACATAAGGAAGTAGCCTTTTTGCTTATACGTGTAGCATGGTATTTGCCTTATTTGATTGTGTCTGAACAGTTTTTAGCCCATGATAAGCCAAAAGCTCAGCTACTGTGATTGGCTGACGATGTCCCCTTAAGTTTTGTTGCAGTTTGTTTATATAATAAGTTAGGTTGCAGTTTGCTGTATATAGAGACAACTTTAGGCCAGATTTAATCATTTTCTTCTTTTGGTCAGACTCTCAATTTTGAAAGATTGGTCAGAATTTTGGGTATTGACACCACTCTTTGGCACCATCATAATGGACTTCTTTGGCACCATCATAATGGACTTCTTTGGTCTCATTATGGAATTCACAGTTATTGATGTCATGTCAGTTAAATGTTTATGTTCTCTTTGTGTTTTCATTACTCTAACTGTAGCAAAACCATTTGACTTGTGATGGATGGCTGCATGAGCACTTCAGACTCTTTTTTTTTTTTTTTTTTGAGACAGAGCCTCAAGCTGTTACCCTGGACAGAGTGCTGTGGCATCACAGCTCACAACAACCTCCAACTCCTGGGCTCAAGTGAGTCTCCTGCCTCAGCCTCCCAAGTAGCTGGGACTACAGGCGCCCGCCACAACGCCCGGCCAGTTTTTGGTTGCAGCCACCATTGTTGTTTGGCGGGTCCGGGCTGTATTCAAACCCGCCAGCTCAGGTGTACGTGACTGGCACCTTAGCCCGTTGAGCCACAGGCGCCGAGCCAGCACTTCAGACTCTTGAGAGGATGTGGTGTTATCAGGGAGACTATTATGATGGCTCTCAGAAGGATAATACTGAGGGACTGAGTTGTACTCTCTAACAGGATCTTCCACGAATTGAACCAGTCAAACTCAAATATATCAAAAATGGTCTGGAAGAGGAATCTGCTTTTTTTAACCAAGTAGCTTGGTGGTTGATTTCTGGCAACTGATTTTCTATGATATCAGATATATTTATCCGTGTGCAGCAGGAGGTATTAGCTCTTACACACACACTTCCCTGTTCAGCTAAAAGGTAGTCTAAAGCAATCATGTTATCTGAAGTAGTTTGAGCAAGCGAATGTGAAGAAATTGTTTTGGCACTTATAGTCTTTACAGTGCAGTAAGCTGTAGTACCTAATGTTTGAGACAGATTTTTAATTACAACCTCATTTACAAATATGCCAAGTCAGGGATGGAGCATTTTACCAAAAGATGCCCATTTAGAGGGATTTATACCTGCTGGAAAATTCCTCTTTGTTCCCTAGCACAAATTAAGAGGTATAGACCAATGTTCAGTTTCCAGTTGATTATGGAGTGACACTGGTACCATTAGAATCCCTACATTAGCCACTTATTTTCCATTTATTTGATATGTGGAGTTATTCATATGGTTGATTGTTGAATCCTGCACACATAAAAATATATTCTGGAGGGGCACAACAGATAGCTTCCTGTGGGATGCTTTGTATGTTAAGGGTCACTGTTAGGGAAAGACTAGTAATATTTATCTCAAGTTAATGATGATGATATCTAAAGTTTAATGGTTTAATAACTATATTATTGAATCATTGTGTAGTTTGAGGCTTCCAACAATTAAGGAATTAAGCTTATAAATATACACACAATCTGTGGAATTATCTTTTCTTTAGTTTTTTTATGCAATTTCTGGTCTAATTTAACTACAAAACCTTCACTATAGGTTTTGTCTATTGTTAGTAACATGACATATCCAACATTCAACAAAGTTCCCTGCAGAAGTTATTGATTATGAAGTCTTAATTATTGCATTGTTTTGGTACATATAAGCCGACAAGGAACGTAGGCAAAAGAGGAAAGGGGATACAAAAATTTCATGGTGGCAGAGAAGAGAAGTTTTCATCTGTGAACTTGGAAAAGTTGTTTGTATCTAGGATCCTGGCCAACTTTACCTTGAGATCTGCAATGAGTAGACAGTCCTGAGAGTCAAGAGGGTTGCTCTTGAGTTGGGAGATGTGGATCCAAGACTCAAGGCCCTGAAGTTTTGCGTAGAGAAGAATTTGTTATCCCTTCGGGTGGAGGTCAGGGTAGTCTTTCTATAGTGTTTTTCTAAAAGACCAAATATCCAGGTTTTAGATCTTGAAAGGTATGGTTGTCATCAGTTGGTGGGTCACAAAGAACTTCTTTTACCTGGTGAAAATACACTTTGACCATTTAATGCAATGCATTAAATGCACACAATGCATTTAAGCCTTGTGATTACATTGAGTCATATCAGAGTTTGTGAGAGTGGGAAATAGATCAGTTTCTCTTCTCAGGAGCCTAGGCTTTCCAGTACCTATTTTAAAAGGGGTCAATTGAGTGGATCTGATTTCCATCAATCAGTAATACCTTTGACCAAGGCAGTTTAGTCGATTCAGTTAGCTTTGCTTAATGTCATTGAATTTGTAATACCTTATTTAACTGTTTTATAACTTGTCCAGTGAAATGAGTATATCTCTATCACTGGAAATTTCTCTGGGAATACCCCATAAGAAAAATATATTTTCTAATAACCTTTTAGCTACTATCATAGCATTTGCCATCATGCATGGAAAAACTTCTATACTTGAGTCCATGCCCTTCTAAATACCAATTTTATTTTTCTAATTCAGGTGCATACACTTGTTCATTAAATAGGTCAATGGACCTAGGATACATAAAAATTAAATTATTTTAGGTAAGCTGTCATAGGTCATTTGACTTGGATTACTCTTAAGGAATTCATTCAAGTTGTTTATCTTAACAATCTGAGTACTGGCTGACCTGTGAAAATCTACGGAAGCATTTATTATCTTGGTATTTAATTTTTGTTCTGTTTAATGTGGTTAGCAGTTTTATGAACCAATCAGATTTTTCATTAGAATTCTGGGAATTCTTAGTCCTAAGGTATGATCTTAAATTTATGAGAAATTTGTACTCCTCAGAGTCCTTTCCATACATCTCCTAGAAGATGATACTCTTTGAGCTTATAGTTGCCAGAATAAGTAGTTAATTGTTGTTGAATGACAATGGCCAATGGTTAAAGATCTGTTGAGAGTTTATTACAGTAGTGACACAATTGTCAAGGAAATTTGGTTATTTCTGTTGCATGCAACATTTTAAGGTAATAGCTAAAATTATGACTAATAGCTAGAATTACCTCAGTACTATTAGATTGTTATGAATTTCATTTAATTTCTGAAGTACATTATTAGTAATACATCCATACAGATATAATTCAAGGAAGCTTTAGCATTACTTATTATTTAATAACGACAGTATTTCCCATATAATTTGTCAAATAAGCCAAATTGGGATGTCGATCTGGCTCTGACATCTGTCACCCCATTGATCTCCAGGGTTGATTTGGCTGATGAGGCTGGCTAAGCGGGTGTCCCCTTCCTCCCTTACTGCTCCACGTGCGTCCCTCCCGATGCTGCACACTCAGTCGAAGAGGATGACCTTCCCTGATAGAGGAGGACCGTTCTTCGGTCAAGGATATATGATTAGATGCACTCCCCAAGCTTTCAAGGTCCAAATTGGTTTAATATCTCTCTTTATATAGGGAAAGTTATCCTTTATGATGTTTCAAGAGCTTTGTCCAGAAAACCCCTATATTTAATTTAAGGTCAAGAAAAAAGTTTATTAAGAATTTGATTTGGGGAAGTATGTCAGAAATATCAAAGGTTAAAAACACTTGATCAAAATAGGATCACAGGTCACTGTGAACAATAGTCATTCGTTTATCCAAAGTGAAAATTAAAGGACTTCAAAGGCAAACATAGCAAGGTGCCTAGTTATATAAAAAATGGTTGGGGTGCAGGCCACATGCACCGAGGCTGGTGGGTTCGAACCCAACCTGGGCCTGCTAAAACAACAATGACAACTGCAACAACAACAAAAAAGATAGCCGGGTGTTGTGGCAGGCGCCTGTGGTCCTGGCTGGTTGGGAGGCTGAGGCAGGAGAATTGCTTGGGCCCGGGAGTTTGAGGTTGCTGTGGGCTGTGACGCCATGACACACTCTACAGAGGACGACATGGTAAGATTCTGTCTCAGAAAAAAAAAAACCCAAAAACCTTAGTTCTTTTAATAGGGAAGAGTCAGTTTTCTTAAGTGATCAAAAACCTGATAAAAGCCACATGGAATATAAGAAATCCTTGGTAAAACACAGAATCTTTGTTTTGTAGGCCAATTACCTAAAAGGTAAAAGAAAAACCTTTTACAGTTTTCTTATTAAGAGCAGACCGATACTCCAAGAAAACCTCTGTATTTTAACACTGGGGACCAAGTTCCACTTTTGTGTTAGTATGCTTTCAATATTAATGTTTAGTTTTTAGAAAAACTTGAAAAGTATATGACAAAAATTGAATGCGTAAGAAACTGATAATTCACAGACGGGTTCCCCTTCCTCCCTCCACATGGGAATTATCAGCTTCTTATCATTTCTTATGCATTCAATTTTTGTCATATACTTTTCTGCTGCTTATTGAAACAACCAGTAATTCTGTTTTACAATAAAAATTGCTTTCTTTTTCTCTTGACAAAATAAAATATCCTCATAGTCTATAGCTTACCCAAAGCACATTTTACCTTCCTTGTATCCTTGCATATACAGTAGTTTCCTTTATTATTTCTAGCAACTTTAATTACAGTATTAGAATTCTTAACCCTTAGTGAACTTAATTTCCAGAGAACACTCCTAAGGCAAGCGATTGTGAACTGTAACATTGGCAAATCTATGAGTCATAATTTCTTAAACCATGTACTTTCTTATAGCATAGTTTGTGTGGCACAGAACATATTTATTAACAGTCCCAAATATCTTAAGTCTCTCTGTAGTAAGAAACTGTAGAGGAGGCAGCATTTTATCCATGTCCTCTTAAGGTTTTAGAATAGGCCTGAAAATTAAATTGTACAGATTTTTCTCAACCTCAGCTTTCCACTCTTAATGATAAGACTGTTAAAACCTTTTGGTATAGGGAAGACATCTTTCACATCAGACTTTTATATCTATTTAACTCACTTGTTTTGAATAGTTATGCTTGGATTGCTCATGAAGATGAGACATTAAACAGCTGGTTATTGTCTTAAGTTATTTTTCTTGCTGACAAATTTTGGTATGTAGAGATAACATGAGCTTACCTAATGTAAACCCAGGTGGGAAAAATTGTGCGTCTGTGTTATATTTAAGGCTAACTATGAAGATACGCCCTTTTTAATCAAACTATTCTTATTTATCAAGGATTGTCCAAGTCACATGAACTTAAAAAGCAATTGGGTTAGTTCTTATTTTTCTGAGAAAATATTTTATTTATCTAAGTGTTTTTTTTAAAGTAATTTAATAGAAATCTTGTACAGTTTGATTTGGTAGTATCATAAGGAAATAAAAAATATACATATCTAACATAGTCATGTAAACATATGAGCAGAAACAAATTGTCTAGTTTTCATTTAAAATTTTTAGCCATATTCTAGGTATAATAATACAGAAGTCACTAATATATTGAAGAATATCTGGATCCAAATTTTTTTTTCTGGGCAATGGAATGAAATTTCTTGTCCAGATGGCTGAAGCTTTTGAATAATAGTTATGAAAAAGACTTTTAAGGCCAGGCATGTTGGTTTGCACCTGCAATCCTAGCACTGTGGGTGGCCGAGGCAGGAGGATAGAGATCGGGAGTTTGAGACCAGCCTGAGCAAGAGCCTGACCCTATCTCTACTAAAAAGTAGAAAATATTAGTGGACTGACTTAAAGGGGAAAATGGTATTTGGAAATGTGATATATCAAATGTCATAAATAAAACAAGTCAAATGTATTATAACAGATATTGTACGCTGTATACATACAACAGTTTTGTATAAATGATACAGCTAAGTGTTATATAAAACACATATAATGAGTGAGGTAAACGTTATTTCACCAAAAAGGAAAACAATTACACAGGTCAAAGTCACTTATAACAAAGATCAGAACCTGTGCCTCTAACAAGCAGACAGGAATCTATGTGTGTGTGTACATATGTATGTTTAATTTGAGTTTTTTAAATAACGGTTCTTTGGGGGGTGCAGAGTGGCGTGAGTTCTTCCCCTTGAGAGGAGAAATAGTATCTCAAAATCTGGCAAGTTTCTGTCCCCGTCTCCTTGCCAGAAAGTAAGCACTAAGCCTAGGGCCTGGCATGATGTTTGCTACTGCAAGTAAATTCTCATTAGAAGCATAGTTATTTTTAGTTCATTTTCTTATAGGTAAATTGTCCAGTGGAAAGTCACTTAAAATCTGAAAAATTTCTTTATCTTTCAATTCTGTTGCTTCCTCTTCTCAAAGAAGCAGGTAGTACATATTTTTTCCTCACAAAATATTACAGTGGTGATTGACAATAAGATTTTAATTATCATTTTACCAAATTGCTCTTAAACTATCACAAATGGTAATCCCAGATTTTTATATACATGCTAGTGTAGTAGAACAGAAATCTGTAATCCTGTCCCATACCCCTAACTTCCTGTATTCTTCACTCTAGTAACAAGTACTTAGTACAAATTGAATCCTAATGAAATGATAAAAAGAGTTGGCCAAGCAAAACTTTAAGGGGGAGAAGAGTGCAGTTAAAAATGGCTACAACTTCTCCCCAAATATATACAACTATTATGTATCCCCACCCCCCAAAAGTAGATGAGTGAGTCCCTAAAAATAAGTAAACAAATGAATAAATGTTCACTTGCACAAAAAATTGCCACTACTACACGTAGGAACTAGCACAAGGCATTGTATGACTAGGCTGCAGGTAGTTCTATTCCCAGAGATTGTGTTCTAAACCTTGCTTGTTCTGTGTTCCTGGAAAGTATAATTTAAAATAATTTTCTACTTTATTCTAAGCTTTAATACAAATGGATAAATTTGAGTATGCTTATAGCACCAATAAACATTTTAATTTATGTCACACTTTAGTTATGAAGTATTCTAAAATATATTTTGGTAAAATGTAGTAGGAATATTTCAGGATTAAACCAAATGTGAGCTTTAAAATGAAAATATTTCTTCTTATATGGTTAGAGCACCTACAGTCACTGAGCATTGTAGGCTCAGTTCTAAAATTATTGTCCTAAGTATGTGTCTTTGGAAAAGCTGCTATTTAATCTTACCAATCAAAAAACTTCTCTGTATACAAACACCAGAATATCATATTGTATACCATAAATACGTACAATTATTATGTGTCAATAAAAGGAAAAAACTATTCTTAGTTATCTTCTATTATGGAAAAAAGATAGAAAAGAAATCAGCTTATTAAAACCTACAATTGGTAGCTGGGCATTGTGGCGGGCGCTAGTTCCAGCTACTTGGGAGGCTGAGGCAAAAGAATCATTTAAGCCCAAGAGTTTGAGGTTGCTCTGAGCTGTGAAGCCATGGCACTCTACCAAGGGTGACATAGTGAGACTCTGTCTCAAAAAAAACCAACCCTACAGTTGGCCAATTTCTTCACCCACCTAAATGCCCCTTTAGGTTAAAAAAAGGGGGTAGGGGGCAATGCATCAGTAATTTATTTAAAAATAAACTTTGAGAACATGACCGAAACATTTAGCCCTGTGTTCTACAGCAAAACCTGGGAATCTCTTTAAGTCTGCTTTATTAGATATTGGTATAGCCACTCTAGCTTTTATAAGCTTATGCTTTGTGTAGCATATATATATGTGTGTGTGTATATATATAAAAATATATATATACAACTATAAATTTATTTTCATCCTATTAAAGTATAATTTTATGGATGTCATATAGTTGTAGCTAGCTTTGTTAATTCATTTTGATAGTCTCTGCCTTTTAATTGGAGTTGTTAGTCTATTAACATTGAATACAATTACTGATACTGTTGGATATAAGGATAGTATTTTACTCTTTGGTTTCTTTTGGACTTTCTTGTTTCTCTGTTCTCCTTTTCTGCATTCTTTTTTTTTTTTGAGACAGAGCCTCAAGCTGTCACCCTAGATAGAGTCCTGTGGCATCATAGCTCACAGCAACCTCCAATTCCTGGGCTCAAGCGAGTCTCCTGCCTCTGCCTCCCAAGTAGCTGGGACTACAGGCGCCCGCCACAACGTCTGGCCATTTTTTGGTTGCAGCCGTCGTCGTTTGGCGGGCCTGGGCTGGATTCGAACCCGCCAGCTCAGGTGTACATGGCTGGCGCCTTAGCCCGTTGAGCCACAGGCGCCAAGCCCTTTTCTGCATTCTTTTAGCTTAAATTGATTATTTTTGTAGAATTCTCCTTCAGGTTATTTTTTAGGTTTTTAACTATATTTTCTTTCTATTTTGTCTGCATGTGTGGTTGTTCTAGGGATTACACTATGCAGTCTTAACTTAGTTGAATTGTATTTTTCCTTCTTTTTTCTTTTTTTCTTCTTTTTTTGAGACAGAGTGTCACTCTGTTGCCCCAGGCTCCAATGCCCTGGTGTCAGCCTAGTTCACAGCAACCTCAAACTCCTGGTTCAGTGATCTTCCTGCTTCAGCCTTCCAAGTAGCTGAGGCTACAGGTGCCTGCCACAATCCCTGGTTAATTTTTTTTTTCTATTTTTTAGTAGACTTGGGATCTTGATCTTGCTCAGGCTGGTCTCAAACACCTCAGCTCAAGGGATCCTCCCATCATGGTCTCCCAGAGTCCTAGGATTATCGGTGTGAGCCTTTATGCCCAGCCATTTTGCCTTCATTCTTGAAGCATAATTTTTCTGGATATGGAATACTAGACTGTCAATTTATTTTTTCTTTCTGCATATTGGTATTTTTTTACATTTAAGATGTCATTTTTTATCTATTTTTAAGATTTTTAAATTTATGATTAATTTTTTTTATATTTATCCTACTAGGGATTTACTGAGCTTCTTGGATGCCTTGAAATATTTGCCTTGCTCCAAATTTGGGAAATTCCTACCCATTATTTATTCAAAAATTTTTTGTTCCTATTTTCTCTGCTTGCCTTCTATAACTCCAGTATTATACATATTAGACCTATTGATATTAAGCCATAAGTCTATTATTTTCAACTCTTATTTTCTGTTGTTCAGTTTGAATAATTTTTATTGATGTTATGTTCACTAACTCTTCTGTTACCCTCATTCTACTTTTAAGCCTATCTAGTTAATCTGATAATTTCAGATAACGTATTTTTTTAGTTTTAAAGTGTTTTTGTTCTTTGTAATACTTCCTGGTTCTCTGCTGAGGTTTCCTGTCTTGTCATTCATTTAAGCATATTTTTGTTTAAATCTGTGAATATAACTTTAATTGCTCCATTAAGATTTTTGTCTCATAATTCTAACATTTGAGGATGTCATTTTGGGATTAATCTTAGTCTATTACCTTTTTTCTTGAAAATGGGTCACATTTTCTTTTTTGTTTATGAAGTAGTTTTGATTATATCCTACTTATGTTGTTGAGGCTCTAGATTCCATTTAATTCTTCTGAAAAGTGTTGATTTTTGCTTGTTTTAGCAGGCAATTAATAGATTCCCCTCAAATATTTATTTGTTTTACCCTTAGCTGGTATTTTTCGAGTTTTCCTTCCACATGCACAGTTCGCAAGTCAGTTACAGATTTGAACTACATGTATACAAATAATTTAGAGCTCCTCCTTTCAGACTTTATCCCTTCTAGGATTCTTCTTTCACTTTCTAGTTGCTTTGGTTACCTGGCACCCTGTCCTGTGGTTCTTCAGATAGAAAGACGGAAGAATTTTTGTCAGAGCTTTAGTTGCTCTGCATGTTATGATTGGGGCTTGCCCTTAGGCTAAAAATTGCAGCAAACAGTAGAGTAATTCTCAAAGTACCATTTTTTCCTTCTAAATATCGATTCACTTCCAGAATCAACTTTTTCTCTGTCATTTTTCAGTACTTTCAGGTCTTGCTTATTATATTTTTGTTTATAGTTTACATTATAATTCTTCTATGCGGGGGAGTTGGTGTGATAAGAGATTACTCGGCCATTATTAGAAGTAATGTGGCAAATAGGTGCAGAAAAGTACAGTCCTAATGGTTATCTCATTATTTGGCAATGTCCAGAAAAGGAGGAAAAGTATGATGTAAGTAATATACAAATATGTGCGCACACACACATGGAGTAATGAGAAGAACTGGTATTTTTAAAACTCCATAGTCTAATTAATAAAACATTGGAGTAAAACACATTTCTAATATAAGTGTAGGTAGTGTATCAGGTGTCGAAAGAAAATTCTTAAAGTCAAGATAGGTATGTGAGGAAATAAAGCTTCTAGGGTTCATTGTGACTATTTTCAGGGAAGTTACATTAGCAGCAATTACATTTTAAAAGCTGTATAGATTGCAGAAATCTGAGACTTATTTTCAAGTTCAGTTGTATATTATACAACTAATTTTTTACTTCTGATGTTTGCTTTGTTTTGATTGTTAATATAATTAAGAAAATAATTTCTCATTTAAGACATTTTGGTGGATGCTTTCCAATAAAATTTCCACTTTCTGGGAAATGTTTCTTTCATGATTCCCCTAGTAACTCCTTAGGTTCTTTGTGAAGCATGTGGCAGAATCTTTGCTTTGATTTTACTTTCGTCTCTGTGCCCATGGCTTACATCCCTACTCTATCTCCTTTATTTTGTATTTTTTTCTGAGGTTTTTTTCATTGCCTTTAATTTTTACGTGTAGTAGAAAAGGAAGATTAAGATTATTGATTATTTGATTTTTTTTTTGTTACTACTACACATTTTCTGTATGCTTAGCTTTTATCCTTTCTTCTTAAGCATTGTAGAATATTTTTAATATTTTGCCCAGTGTGTTAGGAATTTGAAGAAGTAAAAGCAGGGATTCTGTATACTCTCATTCTATTGGGAAGGTCCTGCTTGTTGAATTTTTAGGTATTTCAAGATGTTCCAGTCAACTGACGAGGACTTCTCACAGTGTCAGAAATGTAGTGATGAGGAGAGTAATGCAGCTAACACGTAGTTCTGGTATGTAATCACTTTGCACGTTTACTTAACCAGAAAATTCCTTGGAGAACAGTGGTATCCTGTATTCCTAGTTAGAAATTTAGAAAACCATTTGCATGCTTTCAAAGTAAATTTGGGGATAATAGTGCTAATGGAAGAATGGAGAATGTATTTTACTCAGATGTGAAGTCTACACAGATAGTATGTCTTCATTCCTTAACTCTTCTAAAAAGGGAAAAAAAAAAAACTTAAACCTGCATTCTTAGAATTTTGTGAGTACCATGATAGTTGATAAAACTATAGGTTTTAATGTATTTATTATTGTAAAGTCATTATGATACTATTGCTTTTTAAGTAAAATACCAGTCACAAATGTGGACCAGATTATCAATGGAGATTTATTTGCTTTTATGCTAAGTTCTTTAGTTCTTGTGTTGTCATAAATTATAAGTAAATATTTTAGAAGATCTATATATATCCAGTTTTAATGTGTTTCATGACAATCTATACTAAATTAGAGTGATCCATTATACACATATTGGTTCTTCTCTACATGTTATCCATTAATTCTGTTGGTTTGGTTGATGATAAAGAAGGTAGAATTCTCTACCTCTTTCCCATAGTTTACTCATGTACTTACAGAAATGGTGGGATGGTTATTTTTATGAGACTAGATTTCTTGTGTCTTGTATTAATTATTTAATTGGCATTTAAAGATACTCTGGGTTATACTTGGGAAAACTTTGTGTATTTATGACATGTATTATAAATAGTATATTGTTACTTATGATTTGGAATAATACCCTGCTCTCTTTTTCAGTTGTAGAATATTACCCAGCAGTATAGATTTTGAAAAACTTTCAATGTGTTATCAATGGGGATTAAGGAGCACAGCACAATCCAGTGAAGTCATTATAATTAATACATTGCTTTAAAAATATTTTCCTCTTTTTAAAGGATACATAGGTCTATTTGAATATTCTTTTTTTCTACTATCAATGAAGTTTGTGTATATATCTTTCTTACGTCATCTAGGGTTGTCATCTTAAAGAAGAATAGCTATATTTCTGACTGTTTCTCTACTGAGAAATATATATGTAATACAACATGGTTTACATATATATGCAAGAACTTAAAAAAAATCAAAACTAAAAAAACAAATGATTTAACCAGGGCTACAGAGTCCATGGTAGGCTTGTAACTAAGCTCAGTTTTATTTACTAGCTTTGTAACTTAATCCATACCAATTAATATTTTTAGCATGGATAACTGTCCATTAACCTAAAAATAATTTATGAATTAACTCTGAGGTATTCCCCTACTTTGTAAATCTGCAGTATTTTCTTCATTGTAGTAAAAACAAAATTATGCCATAGTAACTAATTCTTGCCCCACACCCTTTTTTTCCCCTTTAGAAAAATTGGAAGCTCCACCACCCACCCCAGGACAGCTGAGATATGGTAATGGTTCTATGATTGTTAAATATATGTGCATCTTTGTTTTGGACTTGAAATAACTGTATCACTCATTGATAGCACAGAAGAGTCAATAATTAAATCTTTCCAGATAGAGTGGATTATCCGATCCATTATATTGAAGCACAAAGTTTAAAAACTTAATATATAACACTAAGTTATAGAATATCTAATATTGTTAAAATGTTACCATCTAGAAATAGAATTATACTTATGATAGAAGTTTTCTCAATTCTTAGGAAAAAGGATGTATTTACTTTAGTTTGAATTTTGGTCGAATAACTGCAGAATTGGAATTTCTAGGCTCAAGGTTAGGTTGAACTGTTTCCTAAAAAAAGTAAAGTTCATTTAAAACCACCAGGAAAAAGTGCCTTATGAAAAGCTACTGGTTCTCTTTCTTTTCTCTGTTATATAAGAATAAATATTCAAGGACTAACACTGAAATAATGTAAAACAATTCGGGATCTTGTAAAGATAGAGGAAGAAATGAATTATTTAACAGTATAGCAAATTTGAATAGGTTGTTAATTAAACGTAAATATTAAGTGTGATTTGTTAACAACTGCTGAGTTATAAAATAGTATTTCCCAAAGGAAATTGAAGAAACCACAAATTAGTAGGAGACGATTATGTACTGGAGAGCAAATTTATACAATTTAAAAAACTTCTTCAGAGGTAGAATGTAATTTATATTTGAAATTAATAACTTTCCTCAAGTACAGAAAAAATTTATGAATTCTTTAAAAGTCTTCTTCCCAAGTAATCTTTTCTGATTCTCCCCCCTTAGATTCTTCTGTAACACTGTTTAATACTACTATCACTTTTTGTAGGTCATGTTGAAATTAACTATTTATAGGACCATGTTATCCTTGAACCCTGGGAACCAAGTCTTATTTATCTTTGTATCTCATGTGCCCATTAGAGAGCCCAGTACATATTTAACTTTTTAAAAAATTATTTTGTTTTCCTTTGGATTAAAATACATTTTTATTTATAGGACTTTTTTAAAGGTATAAACATTAAAAACATAGTCCAAAGTGATTATTGTAGCAATGTGCCTTTTTAATTGACCATGTTGTTATGAAGATAGCAATTAGCAATCTTAATTTTGTGGCCTAAAGGCCTAATTTTAAGATGTTCCTAAGTAGCCAGTTTTAGAGTTGCCATCAAATTAACCTCAAAATGCTAAGTGATTCCAACTGATTTCATCATTTTGCCATACTTAGTAGCTTTCTCTTCATGTTTCATTTACTGAATTTTAAAAATTTCATTATATTCTTTTAATCTATTAAATCTGTATTGTGTATAGGGTTTAGAATTTGTTTCTTATAAAATTTTAATAAGTTAAGAACTAAGGGCAGACTCATTAATTGAAAAATCCTATTTCATTAATGTGCTATTTGATTTTTATCATCTTCAGTAGTTTTCAAAATAATTTTCTTTGTAATTAAAGTTGTCACCCTTGATTTTGAACAACCCTTGTTCTGAAGAACATTTGTACTTAAAAACAAGAAGGAATCTGAAATGACCTATTATATACCTATTATGTATTGTTTTATACAATATTATATAATTATAAAAATATTACATATAATAGTATATATTATTATAGTGTATATACTGTTTTTCTGTTTTTACTATTTTCTCATGATCTAAGTCTTTGATAGTGGTTGTGAGTAGAAGTGATTTTTTTTTTAACTGCTTGTAAACCTTTCCTGATTGGTGCAAAACCAATGTAGTAATTGTTAGATTTCAAAAGGTGGAAAGGTGCAGCATAGAAGCAGGCTGAGTAGAGTTAATAGCAGAGATTTATTTAAGACCACTTACAAGCAGATGGACTGCCACTGAAAATGGAAAAGGGCAATAGCACTGGGTAAAGGACCTCTTTTAAAGTAACTCAGAGTGTGGTGCATGCTTAGTTCTGAAGGTTGCAAGTTGGCTATGACAGAGGTCAAAAGTCACCTGCCAGAGGCCTTGTAGAAGGGTTATCTGCTGAGAATCTTGTATAATCTGGAAGGAAGTTTAACAGAACGAGAAGAAACACAGCAAGACCTATTAATGAATGTCTAGACCAGTGTTTTTCAACCTTTTCTATCTCTTGGCACACTTGAACCTATAGCTGAACTTCTGTAGCATACTAAAATTATGTTGATCAAAAACAAAAAGAGTAAAAAAGAATATGCTTATTGTGCTTTGAACTTCTTTCAGAAATAATTTAATTAATGATCTTTACAAAATTTCGTGGCTCATCTAAGATCCTCTCACGTGGCACACCAGTTGAAAATCATTGGTTTTAGACCCACCCAAGGTTGAAAATCATTGGTTTTAGACCCACCCAAGGTAGAGAAAGACTAACAAAGCCTATTCTTTACTTAGTGAATGTTTAAACCTCCAAGATTTAATGAGTGTTTATGACCTCCTGGAGGTAGGGAAAGACTAACAGTAATAACAAACTTTTATAATTTCTAGATTATATTTTAATTATACTTTTTGTGGATTTACCTGCATTAAAAGAAAAAAAAGATTAAAATCAGTGAACACATATGATCGTTGGTTTTAAGGGATTATGTTTAGGATGTACTATAAAACTCAGAGTTTAATATTTGTTGAAAAAAAGTCCTCAGTTGAACTGATGTTGACTATACATTGGCAATTTTATAGATTAATTAGAATAAAGTCTTTTACCAATTCCCAGCTTTTAATCCGTTTCATAGTCTGCCTTCAATTCTCTCAATCTGGAATTCTCTTCCTTTCCAGGTTAGTGGTCCTCAACTTAATTAACTAATTGAGCATCTACTATGCCCTAAGCATTCTCCTGAAGACATAAATATGAAAAAAAATGAGGCTAAATGCATCAAAAATATAGGTATTAGTTCTTCCTAGTTATACTTATAATATCTTAGATCATTTAGATTATGTACCAGATAAATGAGGTAAGATGCACTTTTGGCTCAAAGGGACAAAGATGCAGTTTAATTTAAATCAAATATGATTGTTTATAGTTTGCAGTAACATTTAGGGATACTGATGAATTGTGAGGAGGGAAAAATACTGCACATAGATGTCTAATATAGACTAGGTAATCATCTTTTTCTAATATTTCTTTAAAAAATTGAGTAGTGACTAAAAGCAACCAAATAGCTTTCCTGAAATTTGATTTAGTGCATTTTTCATTATTTCTAATACAGAAATTAATTTCACAATGCCAGTCTTTAGGCATAAGAGAAAAAGAGATTAATTAGTAGCAATTAATCAGGTAAAACATGGTACTTTTATATGTTTACTAATTTGGTCTGCTGTTTTTATATATATTTGTGTGTGTGTTGCCAGTAAAAAACACAAAAACCTAACATAATTATTTTTAAGTGTTATATATTTTAAAAATTTGTTTTGTTTTTCCCAGTACAGTTTCTGTCAGTTAAACTTATAGCAGTAGCAGGATCAATTGTCTATAGGGAATTGAAAGCAAATTCTAGCTCTAGAATTGAATCTTATCAAGTTTATTTAGGAGACTTTGATCATATGGTCTACTTTTGTCATTCTAAAATTATAAAATCTTAAAATGTATTTTTCTGTTTTTGATGTTTTTCAGTATTCATCCACAATGCGATACCTTTCATAGGGTTTGGCTTTTTGGATAATGCAATTATGATTGTTGCAGTAAGTTCTTTCTCTCACTGCTTCTATTTTGAGTTAATGTAGATATTAATGTGGTCTACATTTTCCTAATAACTTGCATATTGTAACTAAAGTTTTAGTTAATATCTTAATGAACAAAGCCTTTTTTTACTGTATTTCATGTTAGTAAAACAATAACTCAATGTTAAGGCATTGTATATATTAATCATTAAGAGTTTTGGTAAAGCATTTAGACAGTTTTTTGGTAAAAACATTTAGACTAAACATCCAGGATCTATATTATGCTGTTCCAGTTTTAACATTCTTATTAATGAAAAAAGTATGTAAATTTTCTGATGATCTTTAATTTTCACAGTGGCTATCATATGTAGATTATTTGATTAGTTCTTTCTTCAATTTTTCCATGTGAAAATGCTACAAAAGGTATTTTGATACAGTCTAGGTTTCTGTCTGGCATTTAACCCAAAGATATTGTAAGTTTCAATTTAGAACACTGAATTTGGCCCTGTTTTGCGTTTGTTCCATTGTAATGTTAAGGGAAAAAAGTTCCTTTTTGCTGTAGTCATTTTAAAGTTAAAATATGTTTCTTAAATGTGTTAAAAGTGTTATTTAATCTCAGGGATGGCTGATTTACTTGTCTTATTAAATAACACCTTTTGTTAATGGATACCAATATTGAGTCCATATTCTAAGGTCAAATAGATCCATGATTAAAATAGAAGTGTTCTAAAATTCCTCAATGCTACCCACTTACTTTTTTTTTTTTTTTGAGAGAGAGCCTCAAGCTGTCACCCTGGATAGAGTGCGGTAGCATCACAGCTCACAGCAACCTCCAAATCCTGGACTCAAGCGAGTCTCTTGCCTCCGCCTCCCAAGTAGCTGGGACCACAGGTGCCCGCCACAACGCCCGACCATTTTTTTTTTGGTCGCAGCCGTCATTGTTCGGTGGGCCCACGCTGGATTCGAACCCGCCAGCTCAGGTGTACATGGCTGGCGCCTTAGCTGCTTGAGCCACAGGCGCCGAGCTGATGCTACCCACTTTCAAGAACCCATCAGGTTTTAACTACAGCTGATAAATTTATCATAATTGGATTTTCATTACAATTAGGTTTCATTTACATTAACTATTTAAATTATCTAGCCAACTCAGGTTTTAGTAGTTTCAGAAAAAACAGTATGGATCTCAATAGTTGAATAAGTTTCTTATGTTCACAGATATGTAAAGTGTCAGTTTTATTCTTAGATGCATGTTAGGAAAATGCCAAAAACCTATCCACTTCTCTTTTATTTTGTTCAAGTAAAATAAGTTGATCATAGTCCAATTAAGAAGGCAATTACTGACTTTCAGAATATATTTTTAGAGTACTTTATGTGAAGTTATTCTTTTCAGATATTATCAGTAAGTGTATTTAAGGGATATTACCTATATTCTTGGGGGAGAAAAACATACCAAATACTTTGAACACCACTATATGACTTCTCGTATGGGGGTCTTTATGGAAACTCACTTGTGAAAATCACAGTGTGACTCAGAAAGTTTGTTGTCAGCTTTACTGACTAATTTTTTTTTTTAATTCTATAAATGGCCTTGGTGCCTGCAGCTTAGCGGCTAGGGTGCTGGCCACATATACCAGGGCTGGCGATTTCGAACCCAGCCTGGGCTTGCCAAACAATGACAACTACAACAAAAAAAATAGCCGGGCGTTGTGGCTGGCACCTGTAGACCCAGCTATTTGGGAGGCTGAGGCAAAAGAATCACAAAAGCCCAAGAGTTTGAGGTTGCTGTGAGCTGTGATGTTACTGTACTCTGTCTCAAAAAAAAAAAAAAAAATTCTATAAATGATAGCTGAATATAGGAGACTGCTCAAAACCCACCTGAGTGATTTTAGAATTGTTGATTGTGAGAGAAATACATATGAGAGAATCAGGATTTTTCTTTTTTTTTTTACCGTGGTGTTTTGGAGATCATATGTACTACAAATTGACAGATAGAGGATTTGATTTCAAAACAGGGCTATAAAAGTAATTTACATTGAATAGGTTATGAAATTTACTTAAGGAATATCTAAAATTGGTTCATTCAATTTCAGATTTTTTTTGTTTCTTTTGTAGTCTAGCCATATGTCTGAATTGACAAAAGGTCACATATCCAGAAAGTCTAGTCATTTACCTGGTTGAGGAAAATGACAGGGTTCACACAACAAGAAGGAATATCCTGCTATGTGAGCAGTCATAGAAGACGCTTTAGCTTGCACACACGCAACTTGAAGGCGAAAGCACCATTGGAGAATTCTTTATCAGAGTAGTCTGGAAAGGTCAAATCTCTAAAGTTGACACAATTAAATGAGTGGCCCTAAAATATAATTTCAGAATGCTAGTTTTTTGACTGATTATGGCATCTTCCTAACATGCATATAAAAATAAAACTGGACAACTTAATATATCTGTGAATATAAGAAACATATTCAACTGTTAGAACCACACTACCTTTTTTAAAACTACTAAAATCTGAGTAGGCTAGATTATTTAATTAATGTAAATCAGATCTAATTCCAATGAAAACTCCATTATGAATTTATAAGCTGTAGAGACTTGATGTGTTCTTGAATAGATTTTTCTGAATTAAAACTTTTCTGAGAAATTTCTAATTTCTAATTTTGCAGAGTCACTCAACACTTTAGATCCTCTTTATAACTGTACTGCCTTCTTAGTAACCTATACTATCATCTTAGTAACCATTGTTTTCACTCCAGTAGGGCAGACCTTAGATATTCAAATGATGAACCACTATCCTTTGCTACAAAGAAGTGTTGAGATAATATATTTTGCAAAAAGAGAGGTACAGAGAGATTTTGAAGGGAAATGAGAGTAGAGAAACTGCATAGCTTCCTAGATCCTGAAAAAGACCATCATGGTATGGTCTTATCATTTCTTTGAAATAAATATCTAAAATGACATTATCTGTGCTTGATTGCAGTGACTAGACCAAACCAAACACCCATATTCTGGAGTCAGATTTTTGTAGTACTGTCTGCTATATGTCACCCAGGTCTGTGCTTTATTAGTATAACTGAGAGTGCACTATTTTTCTGGGTCTGAGATAGTTGATGCCATCTCAGGAGTTAGTAATACTCTTTATTAAGGATACTTGTTATTCTGTTTGTAGTAAAATCCAATTTCGAGGACTTGTCGCCAGTTTTTATTTACATAACACTGAAATAAATGTTCAAACTGCTGACTTCAATACCTGATTAAGAGTAACAAGTGTGGCAAAAATATTTTTCTGAGATAAGTGTACACTAATTCAGACATAGTGAAATTTTCCAGCGAGGGTTTATTTATTTATTTATTTTCTGAACAATCATATTTTATTATGATAAGAATGCAACAAGATTTACCCTATTAACAATTTTTTATGCGTACAATACATTATTGTTGATTCTGGGTATAACACAATGTTGTACGAATATCTCTAGATTTTATTATTCATCTTGCTTGACTGAAACTTTATACCTCTTGATTAGTAACTCCCCGAGTCCACCTTCCTCAAACACTTGGCAGCCACTGTTCACTCTTTGATCCTATACATTTGATGATTTTACATGCAGCATATAAATGAAATCATGCAGTATTCGTCTTTCTGTAATTGGCTTATTTCACTTAGCATACAGTCCTCACATATTAGAGAATTCCCTTTTTTTTTGAGACAGAGCCTCAAGCTGTCACCCTGGATAGAGTGCTGTGGCATCACAGCTCACAGCAACCTCCAATTCCTGGGCTCAAGCGAGTCTCCTGCCTCCGCCTCCCAAGTAGTTGGGACTACAGGCGCCCTCCACAACGCCCAGCCATTTTTTTTTTTGGTTGCAGCCGTCATTGTTGTTTGGTGGGCCCGGGCTGGATTCAAACCCACCATTCCAGCGAGGGTTTATAATAGACTGCCGAGACTAAACCACTTAAAAAATATGACTGTTGAATGAATCTTTTCACCTTTTAATTTTTTTTTAAATACTGATTGCCTCCCCATATTGTGGGACAGTTAAGAGTGACTGTTTTAAGATATTAAGTTAAGGCGCTAATTGATTCTTCTTTTCTCTCAGATTTTCCCCTTCCTACTAGGTGTACTCTCCTGGCTGCGATGCCAGTTATAGTCATAAAAACAAATGCCTGTGAAACTGCTTATAGTTTATTATTATATAAATTTGACTTTTATGTTGGTTGCTGTTCATACTAAGCCTTTGGTTTTATACTTTTTAGTTATATTTTTATATTATTGAATTGCTTTTTATAACTTACATTTTAGTGGTCGTTTGGATTACTTTTCTTACAATTTAATAGGGATATAATTTATTAGAATTATAGAGATTAATTTTGATAAGGTGAGGGATGAATCAGGTATAACTTCAAGACAACTAATACTAAATTTATTTATAATTTCTACTTTGTCCATTTGACATAACTATGAAACACAGTAAAGAAGAAGATAGTCCACTTTCCTCAAACCATTTTTGACCTTATAGGAGGCTTTTTATGCTGTTAAAAGGACATCGAAGTACCTTAAGTTCAACCAAATGATTAAGCACCTAAATACCTTTTAAATACTTATGTTGCAAGAGATTCTTTTTGGGTCATTGCCAATGATTCTATGCTGTTAACGACGGTGTTATTTAGTTTCTATAGACTGCAGCTCTCAGGTGCCTCTCTTCTATATGGCTGCTCCTGTTTTTTTGCATTCACATATAAAGATGCACGTCTTCATTCATTTTCTCTGTGCCTATTTTTTCCTATTCTTTCTCTTTTTTTCTTCTGAAATCTGTTTCTTGGGATACATTTCCAACCTTATGTTTAACTTTTGTGCATCAGAACAAAAGACTTTTAGACTTTTGTGTATTAGGCTCTTTGATTCATATCCAAGAACAATTATAAATTAAAGGGATGGAACAAGCAGGAAAAAGAAAATTGAGGAAAACTTAACCTAGTTTCTTTTCAGTTTTGTAAGTAATTGATTAATAATGCAGTATTTCTGCATAATAGGACATTTCTTGTTTTTCTACAAATATCATTGAGATTGGAAGATTTTTTTTATAAATTTTTAAGCATCATTATTCAAGAGATCTCTTGAAAATTAGATACTGTTATGACAGCATTGCTTGGCAATGAGAAACGAATTAACACAATAGATCCTAGGATTTCTTCTTTATTCTATGTAATAACACATTAGAATAGTTTAATCTTACTTATTTCTTCAGTTCTTTCTCTGTAAAATGGAAGCAAAACTGTGAGCACCTCTTTTCTTCAGAGGAATCATGATATAAATGTAGAAATATTAAATTCTCTCAACACTTAAATTTAGGGGAAATACAATGGCACCTCACTTTCCTATAGATCTATTGTACCAAATGCTATTGTTGCTTATAAATGAATCATACAGTTTCACTACTTACTGGTTGAAGAACTACATGTTATAAGGATAATTTACAAACCCCCCATTTCCCTAGAAATTGGTTTAGCCTGTCTTTTTAATTTTTTGATAGAATAAATAAAAGTAATACAGATGTGTCATTCATGATTTAAAATTATGTGAGTTGATCTTTGTGTTCAGAGAATTTGTAGGAAAATAGAAATTCTAGATTCTTAATGATGAATTATTTTCTGTATATATTGCTATTTTCATTTTTATAAAAGCCTTATTTTAATAAATAAAATGTTATTGATGTTATTTCAGTATGAATGTGTATATTTAATAATTAAGTGAATTACTACATTATATGTGCATATATCTGCATATTTAATATATGTAACTTTGCAGCACTAACATGCTGATTTAACTATTTATCTGTTTTTTATTAATGTTTGACTATCCTTTTATAGTCACTTTGACTTTAATTTTAAAGATTAATTTCTTTGTAATCATTTTTTAGGGAACCCAAATTGAGATGTCTATTGGAATTATTTTTGGGATTTCTACTATGGCAGGTATTTAATAATAGTAAATGTTATTATCCCATTGCCTATATATTTATAAAACATTTCAGTAGATTAGTTTTAGAGGAGGATAAATTATTTGAATGAGTTTTCTCATTGAAATGTCTATTACTTTTTAATTCTATTCTTCTAATTCTTAGGTTACTATATATAGCACTTTTTTTCCTGAGAATTTTAGGCACTTTGTTAGTTAATGAGTAACAATCCTCTGCTATATTGACCATGTTAAAACAAGTTTTTCTGGTAGTTTAGTGTTACCCATAAACCTTTCTACCATTTGTCTCTGTTAATTTTCTAGTTGTAGAAAAAAAAATCCAAAGAAAGGAAATATGAGATTAAAATTCTTATCTTTCTCTCCCCCATTTATCACTCTGTCTTCATCAAAGTGAAAGTGGGAATAGTTCTTTTTTGTGTTTATTGTATAGAAAGCATGAGGTAAATAGGTTAATGAAAGATTTCTTCTTCTTGATTTTCTTCAATTTGAGAGCATATGTCTCTACTCATAAACTTCCAAATATCCAAGTTTCCTTAAATATTATATCAAAGATGCAACTATAAAATATTGTACAGGCATTTTAATATTGAAACTAAAATGGAAATTGGCTGCCATAACTGAAAAAACCTACTACTTAATAGGGAAAGAATACTTTAGTTTCAGAATTTAATTCTATTTTGAAATGTTGAAATTAAGAGTTAGTGAGTTACTTTGGATACAGTTGTTGTAGTTTGCAAAATGTGAGCACTGTTCCAGACCAGTGCTTTAATGACTACATAGTGATGTATTGGAATGATTTTTGTGATGTATGTAACAATCTATTTGTCTGTTTTTCAAATTTTTAGCTGCTGCTTTGGGAAATCTCGTGTCAGATTTAGCTGGACTTGGGTAGGTTCATTTATTTACCCACTTACTCTCTTTCTTTTCTCCATTCTCCTTTAATTGAGAAACATAAAAAAGGGATACTTATTTTTCTTCTTGTGCTAGAACTAAATTTTTTAATTTACTGTTTCTAAATCAGTAGTACTAAATATTTGATGCATATCAAATATAGATACCTGGGTTGTACTCCAGCCATTCAGAATTAGTGTCTCTGGTGAGGGGGCCCTGGCATTTGTATTTAATAATTTTTACAAATGATTCTGTTATATGCAAATTTTTTTTCTGAAACTACCATAATATAAGCAAAAAAAATTTGCATTTGCTGGAGTATTTATATGTATTTTGTAGACATCTCCAGGGGTAACACAGGATTAAAAGCAAGAACCTCTGTCATTCTACCTCACAGTCCTTCCACGAAGCCCAGAGGTAAGGGATGTGGCTCAGATTTGAGGATACTGACTGAGCATGTTTTCTAGAGAGTGGAACTTTTAAAAGAAATAAAGGTCAAAGCATATATGGGTTTGCTGTCTTTTTGTTATTGGCAGGAGTGATGAAACAAAGGGATGTTTATTTAGAAATAACATGAATGTCTATTTAGAAAAGGCCAGCCATTTCTCTCTTTATATTCTCTCTTCCAAGTGGCAGATGGCCTGGGCTGCTTCCTGAGCTTGAAGAAAACTTGGGAATGTAAATTAGACTAAGTTGACATTAATTATTATGATAAGCATGCTTTCTCTTGCTCTTTGACTTCATTTCTTCCTACTATGGCCCAGTTTAGTGGTATGTTTTGAGATGAGAATTTGGGCTTAGCCTTATGCAACAGGCAAGACAGCTTTATAAGTGATCTAATCTTCTGTATTAGACTTAGGTATTGGAGTTTCAGGCCAAAACCACTGTTAAAAGTAAAGATTCTGTGCTTTACGACCATGGCAGGCATTTTATTTTCTTAGATTTCCTGTCATAAATCTATCATGATATCAGTTCTTAAAAATTCTATTTCCCAGTTTCCAAAATTAAGGTAATTAATAAGATCATAACTACTGTTTAGCTTTTTGTTATGTGTAGTAGAACCAAATGATCTAATAGATTTTAAAGCCATTTAGTTTTAGATTACAGCATAAGACAATTATTTTTGTTTAAAGATGAAGATTTTCGTGGGAGTCATTATATTAAAGGACTATTTCTCTTCCTTTTTTTGGTATCATTAAATAACAAATACCACATTTTATGGATTCTTATAGACCTGTTCTTCTTGGATGCTTAATATATCTGATAGTGGAGTTATCTTTATGGTTGTTATGCATTGTATATAACTAGTTTAATTGGCAGTTTTTTTTTCCTTACAGTTTATAAAGTAAGATCGCATCCAGTAAATGATGGCAACTTAGAATTGTTAAAATACTTGAGATTGACCTGAAAATTCTTTACTTAGTTTATCAATCTGATGCATTTTGGAAACTATTGCTTTCTGATGACAGTTATTAGTTTATATTGTATGTTCAAATGCTTTGTTTTGAATTTGGAATAAGTGCTGAAATTGTAATCATTTGTGAAAATGTTTTATACATCTTTAATTTTTTTTAAAGTACTAATAGAAAATAATTGCTTTAAGTCAATTTATCTTTGTTTTAAATACATTAATATGAAAATATTTTAAAATGATATATTTATATACAATAAAAATTAAAAGTTTAAAAATGTATACATCATTTCTAGAATGCTAATAAGTACAGGTGTAAAATTATCTTCTTTCTCTTTGTAATAATTAGTTTTTCACAATCTGAGGACATTTGCATTTCTTTTTAAAAACTCATATTCTGTCCTCTGTTTTTTTTTAAAGACTTGCAGGCTATGTCGAAGCATTGGCTTCCAGGTTAGGCCTGTCAATTCCTGATCTCACACCAAAGCAAGTTGATATGTGGCAAACACGTGTTAGTACACATTTGGTAAGTAATTTATATGGTTTGTGATAATGAATTTTGTTAGCCAGAGTAAGACATTGTATAGTTCAAACTCTTTAGAAAGTTGAGGCTAAAGTTAATTTGAATGGAGTTATTAACAAAAATTGTCGGCTTGGCGCCTGTGGCTCAACGGGCTAAGGCGCCAGCCGCGTACACCTGAGCTGGTGGGTTCGAATCCAGCCCGGGCCCGCCAAACAACAATGACGGCTGCAACCAAAAAATGGCCGGGCGTTGTGGCGGACGCCTGTGGTCCCAGCTACTTGGGAGGCGGAGGCAAGAGACTTGCTTGA